>ML786241.1:544480-554627 GCA_009831015.1 Picea engelmannii | reverse complement strand
GTGGGGATAGTGGGGGAGAGAGAGGGAGGGGGATACAATGAGCAAGAGAGTGAGGGTTAGATTTATATGCAATAGGTAGAGAGAGAAGGGGGTAGAGATGGATTGCTTGAGAGTGTAAGAGGGTGGAGAGGAATACCAAGAGGGGCGGTAGAGAGAGAGTTGGGAGAGAGATGGTAGATGTAAGAGAGAGAGAGGAGAGATAGTGGGAGAGAGGGGAGAGAGGGGGGGAGGAGGCAGGTAGAGATAGTGTGTGTAGAGTACATATAGATAAGTCTTTCGTCATACATAATCTAGGGCATGATGAACACTTGTTGTGAACGATACAAAATCAAGGAAATTTAACCTTTTAAGCTTGTTACCAGGATGTAAATGGCCAACAAGAATAGTCTAATATTGAAGAATGTACAGATAGATAAGTGTTCCAATAATACATAATATATGCCAATCTCATAAGAAAAAATCTCAATCGTGGATTTTTGATAATATAAAATCAAACAATGGGAAATCTGAGAGAGACATGAGAAAACTTGACAATGAAACAAAATCAAATTACCAAAAAGGTAAGAAAAGAGAAAGATAAAATGATTTGAAAACAAATTAAGAAAAGAATTCAAAGAAGGATAAATATTCTATATAAATAATATCGAATCCACTAAAATATTATGTGTATATTAAAATCCAAAAGGAGAATCAATGTACCATAATCATCATTAAACCACGTGGAATCATTATTAAACCGTAAGTGAACGGTCATATTCATAAAATATCATTATTAAACAAGAGGTATACACATAGTGCAATTAGGGCTTGGGTGTGGAGGAGGTTAATGGTAGAGTATAGGTTATGCCTAGGCTTAGATGGAGCTAGGGGGCTCTAGGTCAAGCTCTAGTTCAAGCTCTAGGTCATGGTCATGTTCATATAAGTACTTGTATAAGTACTCCATTGGAAGAAGAAGTAAAACTTAACACTCACCTTATATGCGAGGCTTCATTTCTTTGTTTCACATATCCTTTATTCATTGTGATCCCTGTCTCGCCTTAAGAAGACATTTGTATTTCGTCCATGTCTACGAATGAATTAATAAAACCGAACTCAGTCATATTTTTGGTGAAATATTTTATGAAGAAATAAAACAAATTATGATACCTACCTACCTCCACCACCTTGGTCGTCCATCCATGACTCCATCAACTATACAATATTTTGACAAGATTTTTTTATACCCACATATACCACTCCCTTTCATTTCGACAAACCAAATCTTCAATAAAAAACAAAGATAATGAAAAACATATCAATACAAATCAAAGCGACACAAACAACATTGACAACACATACAAGCATGGCCATGCTTAACACAAATTAGGAAAAAATACACTTCAAAATCCAAACACCCCTCTCTTCTCCCAGCCTAGCGAACCAATGCTCTATTCTCCTCTCTTGGTTGTCTTTCGCCTCTCTTTCTCCCAGACCAAAGAAACAACAATCTTCTATCCTCTCTTCTTTGTCGTTTTCTTCTCTATGCTCTTCCCTATTTTATTTTAAGTCCTTTTGTCACCCACTCATCGAAATTCAAATTAATTTATTTTGATTTTAGGAACAAAATTTTTCATCCCATGCTCCAAGTCCTATCCATACAATTTTTTTTTATTTTTAACAACACCGTTGGCACGCACCTCAATTTTCCATCTTCATCCTTACACTGTCGTTGTGTTGAAAAACCACATTCCCCGATACATCATAATGAAAATGACACCATTAGCACACGATTCAGTTTTCGGTCTTCAGTCTCCATTACCATTATTTTCAGCGAACACCTTGCCATGCCTTTCCTTACCATGCCATGCCTTGCCTTGCCATGCCATGTCATTCCTTTCCTTGCCATTCCTTGAATTTCGATGCCATGCCTTGCCTTTCCATGCCATGTCTTGTCATGCCTTTCCTTTCCATGTCATGCCATGTCATTCCTTGCCTTTCCATGCCTTTCCTTTCCTTGAATTTTGATTCCATGGCATGCCTTCCCTTTTAGATAGAAGAGGAACTTGAGGAGTATGCCTGGCACATAAAAATACCCAGTAGGAATGCACACGGGTTCCTCTCGGGAAGGGATGAGCACCCAACCTCAAGTATTTCAAGTCCCAAGAGCATGTGAACACTCTTAATACAATGGATATAACATTCATTGTAGACAAAACATCGTTAGGAATAAATATGTGTAGGGGTTTGGGGACAACTAGGACCTAAGGGCTTAGGATTGAAAGTTTTTTAAAGCATAAAGCAATGGTTAGAGCACCAAGATGTGGGTGCAAGGGTTGTGGGGTATTTAAGAAGAGGTATATGCATAGTTCACTTAGGGATCCAGCGTGGAGGGGGTTAAGGGTCGAGTATTGGCTATGCCTAGGCTTAGATGGAGCTAGGGTGTCTAGGTCATGGTCATGGTATAGGTATAGGTGATGGTCTAGCTCTAGCTCTAGGTCTATGTCAATGTGTATGCCTAAAAGAGTAGGGATAGACTACAACCTTTCTTAACTCCTATATTATAGTTAATTTATATTGGCGATCCCTCAGTGTTCCTATACTTGTCAATAACATTCTCATACCACCTTGCCACAACAACCATCAAATTGAAAGGAAATTTTATCTCTTCCAACCTATTCCAAGGGTTCATCCTACACACTATGTCAAAATATTTTCTAAAGTCAACAAAACAACAAACGATATTGGTTTTATTATTGTGACACTCCTTCCGAATGAGTTGAAGCATAACAAGGCACTCCACTCTTTAATGATATCTCCTAAATTTATAGCAGTCTTTAGCCCTTTTTTTGGATATGCTAATATTCTTTTCTACAATAATTATGTACAACTTAGCTAAAATAAGGCTAATCATAATGGTCTTATAATTAGAGGGATAATTTATATCCCAACTTTTAAAAATAAGTACTAAATAACTTTTCTAAGAATAAAACTCCTCTTAATTAAAACATTTAAATTTTTAAATAATCAAGTAAACAAAACCATAATCAGAAAAGGAAATCAATCACATAATTGTTACTGAATATATTACTTATCTCCTATGAATCTATGTTATCAGGGTGAATTTAACATCCAAATATAGATGTAATTCATTGAAGCACCCTACAAGTTAATGTAATTCCTAAAAATATATATATTTATTAAAGATAATGCCTTCAACAGACATACGCACATCTGTGATCTCTGGCAGGCAAGAGCGTTTCGTCTCAAGGAAGGCATGCTCGATCTCAAGTACTCCTCATCTACATAAGACTTTTCCTTCTTTATATCTTTACAACATGCGATAACAATCCATTGACAACCTCTTCCGCTGTAGCACTGCATGCACATGCCACATACTGACTATTTCCGTAGTATCCATTCCCTAGTGGGTAGTTGAACGCCCTTTTCACGGCCACGTCCACTGGAGGAAGAGAATCCCACAAGTAGTTGGGTGCCATGATTAAGTCCAACTATATGGAACCTTAGAATTACGTAACCACTTGTCTTCAAAGACATTATAACCCGCCCTTGATTATATCTAAAATTCTGTTAGCTAGATATTAGGTCTCTATTTTTGTCACTATGAATTTTCTTGATGAAGAAAGGTCACACATTTATCTATATGTAATTTGTGGTATTTTCTATGTTTATCTGGATATTTATTTATCTGCCAGGGGTAATGTTGATTGTGGAAATTAGAGCCGGGGGAGCCTGGCAACATGCAGACATGGGTGTCCTGAACAATCTGGTACGTTGGAGGGAGGTGAATGGTGTCCATTGCAGTAGGTGGCGGTATGTTAGTTAGAGGCATAATGGTGATTGCTCGCGGGGGGAACTTATTGAAGACTCTTTTCGCTCAATGTAAAAATTTGAGGTGCACTTCTGCTAATTAAGTAAATTTTTTTAATAGGTTTTTTTTTTTTCAAAACTCTCCACTTTTTATATTTATTTGTATCCATCATTTAGATATTATGTTGATTAAGATTTTTTTGGAGTAAAAAAACACACAAATTAAGTTCATTGTTATAATATATTTTCATATAATGACAATATCCATTCAAACAATAAAAACATGACAATGCACATTTAAAAAATTATCATGCAATTGCAAGTTTATACAAAATATCCATGAACCTTATCTATTTCAATTTGAAAACAAATTTGGGAAGTTACATGGATATGGGACACTATCTAATATCTATATTTTCTTCTAAGCATTTTTCATCCTATGAGATTGTAGATTTCCCAGCATGCCAAAAGATCCACTGCTTACGAGTTTTGTGGCTATGTACTCCATGCCTTAATATTTTCTTCCCTCTTAGGCTTCAGCATGTAGGCTATAGGATTGCATCATCATGTCTCCAAATGAGAAAGATTAAACCTATCGGAATATCTCCTCTACCTTTATGTCATTTGAAAAGTGCATGCTCTCAAAAAATTTGTTAGATTATTTAACCCTCCCCATCCTTGTTGAACTATCTTGTTGTTTGGATTACTTGCTTGTGAATGTGCAATGGAATACAATTCACTCACAGACTTTTGTATAAGTGAAGTTAAGCTTGAAGATCATATCATTGATTTGATGAACAAAGAATTAACTAGAGACGATCTAAATTTCAATCATACTTTCACTTGAATTCTAGGAAGAGCGACTACGTTGGAACACATGTAAATTCAGATTTGCATGATGGACATGTTGCATTAGGAATCATGGAATGGAGATAGGCTTTTTCCATCACATTGTAGGCCCATATATTATATATGGTCATATATAATATATATGGTACAAGTAAATTTTCATCTTTCCCGTGATTTGATGGATTTAAAAATTAAGTGGACATAAATATTGACAGTTTTAAAAATTACAAGTATCTGAGGGTTAAAAAAGGAAAAAAAAGTGTCAAATTTAACCATTGTGAATGTCAAGTTCATAATTTTTTTCTCCACTTTTTGCAACAATGGTTCAAGGGTGGTGGTTTGGTTTGGCTATGTTGGTACATGGGTTTGTGGTTGGCAATTCCTATCGCACTTGGATTCTTTGGAGTGATGGTTTGAGGGAGGCTTTGCAAAATCTATGGTAGTCTACATGCATGAGGGTTTCTTCTTGTTCACCATCTTTGTCATTTGACTCTTTTCATTAGACTACATTATGATTTGGTGGTCTTGTTCGATTTTTTTTTCCTCTAGTGGCCTATTTGTAGCAATAGTTTGAAGACAATGGTGTGCTTATTGTTGTAGGTGGATTTGTTGGTATGCAGGTTCATGGTTCGAAATTCCTATTGCAAATGTCTTATTTTGAGTGTTGTAGGTAGCTTTGTCGGTATGCAGGTTCGTGGTTGGGAATTCCTATTGCAAATGTCTTCTTTCCAGTGGTGGTTTGAGCATGGTTATTTCCTACATAAAGGTTTTAGTATACTAGGTGTCGAGAGATGTTCTACTTGAGTTTGTAATTCCTATGCTTAGGCCTCCATGCATCATGGAACTGAATGTAGAGAGTATTGTCCCTTGCAAACATGGTTTCACCATGGAAACTACGAGGTACGAGGTTGCTTTGGTTGCTGGCATTTCACCTTTGATTCTTAAACCCAAAGAGGGCCTCTAAGCCCTACCATAATTCTAGTTACAAAACACTATATGGTTGCAACATTTACTTGTTAAAAAAATAGACTTGTCCTTGATTTTTCATATGATTAGTATTCCTCTTGAAATAGATGGTTTTCATAACTTGTAGTGGCATTTTCCAAAATTGTTGGGTTTTGAAGACTTATGTTTTGTAGCGGTCTGTGATGCCTTGAAGAGTATAAAATTAAACACAATACTTGTTGTTGGCACTATTATGTGCACGCGTTGTAAGATCCAAGGTTCGGGTTATCTAAGACCAAAAAAAACCAAGAGACACCTGCCCTTTCGGCATCACCCACTTGCTCAGATGAAGTCTCAACCGAGGTATCCATGGGGACAACAAGAATGAGGCTTCTGCACTGGAAAGAGAATGGGAGAAAAACATTTGGTTCATTCTTCTTTAGTATGTTGTGCTCATAATTTAGCTTTGTCCTATTATTAAGTTACCCATGGTTCATATGTCTATACTTATCATATTCAAGTTTAGTGTATATATTTACTACTGTCACAATCATGAATCAATGCACCATTCGTAACTATTGAATGAAGATATTCTATGAAGCATGCAACCAATATTCATAATAAAACACACAAACATAGATGATTCTGTAGCATATCTCTATCATTATTTTATTCATCCTTCTTAACCTTCAACTGTTACATTCAATAGCTCTAGACTCAGTATCAATCAAACTATAACATAAACTAATCTATCATATTCCAACTTTATGATAATACCTAGCCAACTGAACTGAACCCACCTACAACATCTGAACCGAACCCCCAATCTCCCAACCCGTTACATATTTATATCAAAATCTAGGGAAAAAAACCCTAATATGTTCATCCCAAAAAGATCCTATTACAATGCATGTCCAACTCAACTAATTGGTTGTTCGACGCATTTCTTCTTCTTTACAACCTTCATGTCACTTTTTGTTGTTCTTCTATTTCTCGGATATTGGGTTGTCCTTTTAGTGTTATGATTTTATTTCCTCACTTTATTATTGTATCTTTATTCTTCGATCTACACAATGTCTTCCTTTTGTGCACTTTCCTCCTTCTAAGCATTGTTCCTATACTTAGGATTTTTCCTCAAAACTTTATCAAAACTACAAAAAATGCTTTACATACCACCTTTCCAACATGCCCCCAACACACACTTCTGGCTCGTCCTGAGCCAATTAGGCTTGCTGCCTAATCCTCCATGCTGAAATGAAGTTTTGAGAGGCCACCTTTGCCTCCTCTACCTCTTTGATGATTTCAACCTATGTTGTTGTAATCTCCTATACTCCTTGCAGGGTCAAGTTTGTGTGTTTTCCCTCTGCTTCCATCATTGCTTGCTTGACTCACTCTACAATGTAACCAACTCTCCAATTACCCACAATGCCTCTTCTTGTAGTGGTCCTATTATTTGTTGCAATATATTTTGTTGATCCCTCATTTTATCCACTTCTACCTGTGCCTGTTGTTGAGCGAGAATGGATGACATGAACACTATCGGTGGCAGTGTAGCCACCCTTTCTGCTACCTATTGTTCATGTTCTTGCGCCTCTCTTATCTTTTCCTCTACAACCTTCATCTCTAGGTCTTCTATCAACTCTGTCCACATCTGTTCATTCTCCTTGCAAATTTTCACGCATTCGCCCTCAAGGTGAAATCATGAAGATGGGTGTCTATTTTTCTTGTTTTATGAGAAAAAAACCTGTATTTTCACAAGTTATTCAACTTCTGACATACATAAGTACTTTTTTTATTTAGAATTTCACTTTATAGTAAAAACAAAACTTGTGAATAATTTTGTTAGCTTTCCAATGCTATTTTTCAATTTTTTTTTATTAAGATTTGATATGTCAACTTGACAATTGTTTAACAGTATGTTCCTTAAAAATGAAAGGAATGATAATGAGTTATGTTTTCCTCCAACAATGTATCTATTATTAAACTTGTGTTTTTAACAAACGAAATACACTGCAACAATCTAAAGAGACTCTATTTTATTATGACTATAATTTTGAATATAACAGATGAATATTATAATTTCTAGATTTTTTTTAAGTTGACCAAGCTGAAAACGTTGAAGATTTTAGACACATATTTTCATCCACCTTGTATCTATCTTAATTTTTACTTAAAAATAAAATCTAAAAATACCCTTTTGAAAAGAACAATTTAAGGATTATGAATGTAAATGTTTTTGAATTTTTAGAGATACAGATATTTCATTTCACTAAATCATAATGTCTGCTGAAAATATTATGCAGTGATTTTTTTTTAATTAAATAAAATTAGATAAAAATAATGAAAATGAAAACAAATTATAGGAATTGAAAGTAGATTCAATTTTGCAAATGCTGGTGTCATTTGCGAAACCAAATTCTGAGTATTTGTAGGAGTCTGCAACCTCCAATGTTCATGTAAGCTTGGGGAAATTCTCTGGTTTCTGTATACAGTCCCAATTTCTAGTTTTCGGTCAAAAGAAGCTTTAGGCTGAAACCATATTCTTTTGGACAAAAGACTAAATTCTAACGGAAATTGTCAAAACTAAATGGTTTCCATGGTTTTCGGCCGAAAAAACCTTGTTTCGACCGAAAGATGGTTGAGCGAATTTCGTTGGTGGAAAAAATGAAAAGACACATCGTATTGTTTCATTTCGTGCCAAATCGTATAAATACACTTTCGGCCAAACACATTTAACACAATTCATTTCTTGTTTGATGGTTTTCTAGAGCACCTAAATAAAGTTTTGAATCATCTTTTTGGTTTTTGTTGAATAAGGTAATTGATGTTTGTTCAAGTTTTTATTGGAATAACAATTTATATGTTGAAAGATAAATGTTGAGCATTTTTTCAAGATAAAGTCTTTGTTGAACATATATTTTATAGATAACTATAAAATTAATGGGAAACAAAAGTTTGCGCAAGAGAAAATTTGATCGCACTCGAGATGATACTCTCCATAACGAACAAAGGAAAACGCATTATTGGAGAAAGAAAAGAGAACGTGCAAATATTGAAGGAAGAAACGATGATAATGTAAATAGAGATTTTCAACAAGAAGAAGTCCAACCAGGTATGCATGCCCATATTGTCTATATTAAAAGTATAAAATTCAAATTTAAAATTTATTGTTTAAAATAATTGATTGTAATTTTACAATTTGATGTTTTTCAAAAAAACATAAATACATTTTTCTCATAATGTCGAAGAAGACGTTGAAACCGAAATTGAAGCAGAAGACGTTGAAACTGAAATTGAAGCAGAAGACGTTGAAACTGAAATTGAAGTAGAAGACGAATCACCTATAGGTATGTACATAAATTTAGATAATACAAGATGAACGCTTGTATATATAGTTTAGTGAATTTATGTTCGGGTTTTGTTTTTTAATATAAACTTTAAATTGAAATATGCAGGAGAATGTATAAACATTGATGATGAAATATTAGAAAATGTTGATACTCACAAATTTGGGAAGAAAAATGCTAAGAATTATATAAGATAACGAACTAAGAATATGTATAATACTTTTTTCAAAGATGAATCAGTAACAGTACAAGCTCAACTTTTACCCTGTCTAATAAAGTAAAGAAAGTTAAAAGAAACTGCATCATTATTGGGTATTCAAAAGTTGACAAAAGATACATAGGTGAAACAATGTGTCTTTGACAATATAACTAGTGTATTAAAAGCTTTTGGAAAATCTCGAAAAAAATATGTATGTGTTGCACGTAGAGTGATACAAACATGTAACATCCCGCTCTGGCGCACTGAGAAAACTAATTATTTGAGGACACTTGCTCGCAAGTGATCTGGAATTTTATGATGTTAGACCATTTATACTTGATTATGATGCGATTGACAGATGACATGATGTGTTACCATTTGATGTGGACAAGTGCTATTGACTCAGTTTTATTGAGTGTGTAGGGTTTTTGACCTTGAGGATGCAGAGGCATCGGTAGAACCCCCTTGGACTCCAGACTGAGTCAGGGAGTGTGCTTTTGGGTTGATATGTTTACTATGATGTTTCATTTGATTTGATGATTTGATGTTGACATTTCTGACATGATTGTTGATGATGCAGGCTGACGATAGCTTGCCGACCAGACTCACATATGGAGTAAAGGGGCCACACATTATTTGCAGAGAGGTTGAGGGAGTGGGGTGGACAACAGCCCTGCCACCGCCTACTAGCACTCCCGTCGTGGCTCGAACTGTAGGTTAACGATTACCTAGTTCGAGAGGATCCACGATGCCGTGAGGGCAGACTGCGACAGTCGCTCACGATGATTCTAAGGGGCATGCAATAAGCCGGTGGCCTTATTCCTTAGAACCCTTACTCTCCCACACGTTCACGTGGTGGAGTGTTGACTCCAGGGGTTATAGATGTCTACCAATCAGTCCAGTTGGCGAGTGGCACCCTTGGAGCACGTGGTGCATCCTGAAGGTCACGTCGCACAAAAGAAACTCAGTTGGCGAGTGGCACCCTTGGAGCACGTGGTGC
>ML786241.1:516256-527248 GCA_009831015.1 Picea engelmannii | reverse complement strand
ATATGAATTTAAAAAAAAATATAATGAAAAAGATTCTTAGCGCCTTTACCTTATTGAGTTTTTAAAAAAATATATATAAAAAAAAATAAAAGGGGGGAAAACTTAAATGAAATATGATTTAGGGTTTTTGAGGAAAAACCTAATGGGATTAGGCCAAATGGAGAATAAAAGAAAGGAGATGGGGGAAAAGAGGAGGATCTTCTATGAGGTATTGTTATGCTGCCAAAATGGCAAACTGGACGGATTGCTTGTGAGGAGTTGGGGATCTCTCAGCTGTGTTAGAGTGGTAGCTCAGCCTTGGAGGCGAGCTGAGAAGCTAGGTTACTGTCTGGATTGTGTGTGGACCCTTTGCGGCTCAGGGGGTTGAGGGGGAAGTAGATTACCCCTAGCGTTTGGCTGGGAGGTACCAGTGTAGTCTTCACGGTCGGCGAGCGGGAGCGGCACGGAGCGGGAGTGGCACAGAGCGCACACTACATAATTCGATGTGGACAACAAGGCAACGGTATGGGTTTTTGTTCTTGATAGAATAGGATGCATTATGATTTATGTTGGTATTAGAACATTGGATTGTAAATGGATTAATGGTCGTTTTATTATTTTCTCTGCTCATGTAATGAAAATATGTTCTCAAATGGATTATCCTTGTTGCCTGAAGCGTAACGGACTGGTTTTATAGGTATTGCTTTCTATTTCTGTACAGATGTAATAAAATCTATTAGCAAAGGAATCTCCTGTCTCTTGAATGTAATAAGAACAATCATATAGGGTTTTTTCCTGCAGATGTAAATAAAAATGTTTTTATCAAACGTAATCTCTTTTTCACTTGAAAAGTAATAAGACTGGCCGTATGGTTATAGTTATTGTTGAAATTTAATTTGCTAGATGGATAATCGGACTAGAATCCCTTCCTTCCACTGTCATGGGAGCCACGTTCGAACTAAACTAGAGTAAGTAACCCCAAGAGAATGGACTGACTACTTGCCAAGAGTGATGGGTTCGGTCTTCGTGGCAAGAAAAGTAGTGGTCGTGCAAGAGATAGGCTATGGGGTTTTCTTGGCTCGTCATTGATATGTTGGAAAATATAGAAACAATAATCTGTATCCAAGTCCAGCACCGAAGAAGTCGAGTACCGTGCTATGTACACCATCCAGTTTTGTATGGTTCCTCGGCAAGATCTCCAATCTGCAACTTTCAGTCAACAAATATTAATTTTAATCTCACAAGGGAAACTACACCAGGAAATAAGACGTTCCTCAAAATAAATGCCTATTATAACTGGATCTTACCTTGTCTTCCAGGGGTTCACAACTTTATGGAGTTGATTGCTCAATTACTAAAATGAAAGGCGAATGTTTCCTTCACCCTCGTCACTAGAAAAACATTCTTGTGCAGCGTTAGACTGACTTCTCATGGTTAAATGACCTTAGTAGCGATTTACCCTACGTAGGTTCGAATCTAACTGGGCTCTTGGCAAGGGAACGCTGGTTCTACCCACTGATAACCGGGTTGCCCATCGCACCCCCACACCCTTCAGCCTTCACCGAGAGAAACTGCGTGATTAATCCCTCATCGCTTTGTTCTGATTATGCGTATAGTTTACTCCCCTGAGAGTGCGCGAGGTTCGGATCAGTGTGCCTTCACTATAATCCGAGTTCGCAGGAATTTTGTCGAGGCCTTGCCTGGTGTGTAATTTGAAGAGTTACAGCCGGGGATTATCCGGCTTCGGAACCTGTGCGACTCCTCATGAGGTTGTCTCATCATGCCCAAAAGCCTAATTTTTCTTCCCTGGTCCGAGGCATGTCAATTTTAATTATCCAGACTTGATTTCGGTAGTACGTGTTGGGGAGGGGGCAGCTGGAGGGACCCTTTCCGAGACAGTCCCTCACATGCCTTATTTATTTTTCCAGTAGTGGACGACGTAATTGAACCACCTTCTGCACGCTCCTAGCCATTGATTCCTCCCGCTTGAGCTCTTACCTGTCTGTTGTCACAAGGCAGCGAATGTCTTAAATGCCCTTGCAGCCTTGCCTCCATACGGTTTTTAAAACGCCATGACCTTGCCTTACCCCTTACCCAGCCATGGACAACGCAGGCCTGTCAGGCTCGCTCTTAATGAAAGACAGATATCTTGTTCGCTTGCTCCATAAGTAACCACCAGCGGGCATTATGATATATCTGAATATTTTGTTTTTACCATGTCCTTTAATCAAGCAATTAATAGTTGAATTTCAATACTATACGTTTCCATGGAGTTAAACTTATTAGGTCAACCAAGAATTATTTTATTGACATTAATGAAGGCCTTTATTAGTGAAATTACACGGCTATTTTGTTACAAGGGCAACACAAGGTTATTATATTGTAAATATAATATCATAATTGAATTGGAATTCATTTTTTAAAGCCAAGTGATGGTGCTAGAATATCAAGCAGGCAGTAAGCTAATTTAGTATTACACTTTTCATCATATGGTTGAATGAGGATTAGCATATCCTCTAACGGTTGAACTAAAATTTATGATGTAGTTAATTGAAACATTTAATGTATGGAAAGCGTAATTGCTGCAAGGTTTTTGGAATATAAGAGGCGAAGCGATTACCCTGGACGATAAAATGTTATTGTAATTCTCATGGTGTAGGTACTATATAAGATGTTGATTAAATTAATGCTTAAAGGTAAATGATAATTGTTTAATTGTTATTCACTTTGTTATTTAATTGGTTTGTTTAATTGTTATGAAATTGCCAAGATTTTATTAATTACTATTGAATTGGGGGTGAAGCATGACTGCAATGATTGGTTACCTTATGGAAAATTTAGGTAATGTAATGTTATTATTGCTTAAAAGTAATGATAATTGTTTAATTGTTATTCACTTGTTATTTAATTGGTTTGTTTAATTGTTATGAAATTGCTAGGATTTTATTCATTACTATTGAATTGGGGGTGAAGCATGACTGCAATGATTGGTTACCTTATGGCAAATTTAGGTAATGTAATGTTATTATTGCTTAAAGGAAATGATAATTGCAATTGTTATTCAAATTGTTATTTAATTGGTTTGGTTTAATTGCTATGAAATTTCCAAGATTTTATTAGTTACTAATGAATTGGGGGTGAAGCATGAATGTAATGTTATGGTTACTCGCCGCCTTGTTATTGAAATTTTAATCATTAAATTGCTATTTAGTTGGGGGTGAAGTGGTCCTTATTGCTAAGTTTGCAGGGCATTAAATTGTAACTGCAATGTCATTTAACTAATGGTTATTATATGGTCATTTAGATGTTATTGCAATTTTGGTTAGTTGCAAGGTTAATTATGTAATTGCTAGTAGTTGGTGGTGAAGCATGAAATTCATTGTTTTCAACGACAATGCTAGGATAGTGTTAGATGAAAGGATGTTGTGAAATTATTGAATGGCTACTGAAAAAGTTATTGTTAATAATAGTTTAGTTGACATGGTTATGTTATGGAGACGTGATGGTAGTTTCACTACGATTCAGAGAACCGGGATTTTGCAGTTAACTAATTGTATATTATTTAAGGTTGGATAACTCGTTGATTAATAAATTTTAAAGGGAGCATTTGGTCTGTGATTTTCAGTGAGTCTTATTCATGGTTGGTCAATGTCGGGGTCCTTCTTACTCGCGCCTTCCTGGAGGACGCTTGTTCATACAATTTATGTTATGCAAGGTCGTAATCATCTTATTGTTGGGTCAGTCTTGTCAGGCGGGATGTAGACACCCCCAAGTAGCCTTAGGAGGTATGTCTGCATGGGTGATTGTTTCGTGTGAAGAATCCAGTGCCGTATCAAGACTCTCGAGCCCTTTAAAGGCAGGGTTTCCACTCTTGTGACACACCAGAGGGGATTACTAGTTTCTACCTGAGCAGTCGGCCAAGAGCCTATCTGACCTTCTCTCTCTCCGGAGCAGAGAACGAAGATTAAATGCCTTGCTTTCCTGTGCAGAAATAGTAATACCTACTACTATGGATTCTTCCCTCTGTGTTGGTACGGTGCATAACCCAGTAAGTCGTTGAATGTTTCGTAGGGCGCCTTATGTCCTTGGTCATTCATTGCTTGCAACTCCTTGTTGTGCGCCCTTGTCTGCTTGTGGTAATCTTCGTGGTTTCGTCTTGTCGGTTGTCGGGTGGTGACGTAGAGTCACGTGAGTTCGTTTACTTCTACATGCGCACACACCTTAACACAAAAAAAAAAATTGCACCTGTTATTAGAGTTGTTGTCGTAACGAGGAGGGTCGTTACAAAACAACAATTGTTTCATATAGAAATATAAAAGATCGTTTGACACGAAAAATGGAAAAAATGATGGGAACGTCAAGAAAAACATTGCACAAACATAGAAAATTTTGATTGCAAATAGATGAAAATGATGAATTGGCTTGTTGGATAGTGATTTCTAGACAACTCTACAAAGATAGACTTGCAGAAAATGTTAAAGAATTGGATCGTAATTGTTGTTTGGCATAATATCATGTTTCACCACATACAGAGGATGTGTTGTGATGAAGAATAGCACAAAAACAATATGAAGAACATCCGAAACATATATTGCCAATGACACAAATATAATTGTTCAATAAGTTCAGAGAAGAGCACAAAGAAGTTAAAATTTCCATCAATACATTTGTGGAAAAAAAACCATGGTTTGTTAGACCCATCACTATTCGTGACACTTGTTGTTGTCATTATCATGTGGAATTTGAGTTGTATTACGACACTTTTTTTTTGGTAAGAATTTATGGCCAAGTTCACCTCCTCCTTCCACATTCCATGCTTTTGTATCTAAAATTATATGTGAAAGAGAAGGTGATGATTTATTTTACAAAACAAATTGTGTTGGTGGAAAGAAATGTGATCATTGTGGAAATCTATGTTTGTTTCTCTCAAAGTATCATATTGATATGAATGATCAATCATTTTCTAATATAACAGTTAATTGGAAGAGATATGAATATATCAAGAGCACGACTCCACATTCTTAAAAAGTTATTTCCAAAAGGATTGATTTGATAATAGATAAAATCTGTGTGATAGATTTTTTGAAGAAGTTTGAGGAAAAAATTTATAAATACACCAAGAATTCACATAGATCTTGATGACAAGACCTACAATTCAAAAAATCTCATGAAGTGTTTCCACCATGGACAATTTTGTATGTAGTTGATTTTGCAGTGAAATATAGAGTGAATATTATCATTATGATCAAGTGACGATATTTGTCCACGTTCTATATAGACATGCTCAACGGAGTCTTGATAACATAGAAATCACCAATGACAATCGAGATGTTATTAAAGAATATGAATTTTATATAAGTGATGATCGAGCACACAACACACATTATGTACAACATTGTTTTGATAAATTTTATGATTCATTGAAAGAAGGTGAAATCAAATTCGATCGACAATGGATATGGTCAGATGGGTGTGTGGGTTAGTTCAAATATTCACGTTCATTCTATTGGTTATGTCATCTTCATAAAAAATCAAACATTACACATTGTTGGAATTTTTTTGAGATTGGTCATAGAAAAGGAGAGAACGACGGTGCAGGGGCATGTGTAAAACGAGCACTTTGAAGGTATCAGATGAACCCTCATGCCGATTAATTTGATTTCTCTAAACAAGTTGTTGAATGGTACAAAATGGCGCTAAGCCATGAATATAATCCATCAAGGGATGTGTGCAAGGTGTCTATATATACATGTGTTACACATGTACACATGATATTTTTATTTGATCGTGTTCAAATTTATATTCAATCTTCAATCATTTTCTTGAGAGATTTCAAGTTAACAAGTTCTTGTCTTGTGTAGGATTTTTTGGTATGTTGGAATCCAAGATGTAAATAGATCAATTCGCTATGACGCCATTACAATACATGGGACACGGAAAATACATTCAGTTAAAAAAAAATGTTATCAAAATGATTTTTCATTTGATAGAAGAAATGAGTCTTGTTTTTGTTCAGTTTGCATAGAGGACACAAAATCCATAGATATTTGCGAAAACAAAAATGAAGAATATGTTAAAGCTTGGAGACATACTAAAATTAATGTAAAAGGAAAAATTCCACTTGCAATCTTAGAGGAGATGGAATCAAATGAAACTATAGTGTTAGTTGATGGCGATAAAGTTTCTGATCTTGTTAGAGAAGGTAATTTTTATGTTTAATTTTTTTCAAATAACTTGTAGATGTACTTGTGTGATAATCTAACATGAACTATTTGTTGTCCAATATATCCAATTATTTGCAGGAGATGTCTTTTCCATGGTTGTACGATGCAGGAGCATCGCTCACTCATCAAGCGAGCCAGCACATTTAGAGGAAACAACTGGATAGCGCCAACATGCATTTTGAAATACTTTGGAAGTATTGCGTCGTCCTTTAAATGAAGTCATTTATAAAGAAGCGCACTTGTATTGTAAAGGGGACCTTGAGCCTTTAATATCTCATCCTTAGTAGATAGGAAGGCATTTAATAGATTTAATGCAGGTAGATAGATTTTTAATTCTAGATTAGACAGTTTCAGTTTTCGAGAGGGAAAATGGATATAGACACCCTCCTTTGTACATTGTATCATTCATTCAGATTTCATTCATTCAGAAGAAAGAAGAGAGAAAGCAGGGAATTTGCGAAGAACACCCATGTACAGATGTTTTTGAATTAATAGAAGAGAGTCTTTGATTCAATTTCACGGCTGGTGTTGTTTCTCTGTGTATGATGTTTATGTGCTCATGAATGTTTGTTTTCTGTCATACATTTTCTTGATATGCTGTGTATGTGGGTTCATAGTTGAATTGAAATCCGTGAGAGAGAAGAGAATGAGTTTCAATTGTTTCTCTGTCTGAGCCGGGAGATTCCTGCATAGAGTGCAGTCGAATTCATCCGCATAGAGTGCGTTGATGAGGCCCAACAGTTAAACTCTTATTCTCGTTCACCCAGAAGTTGATTTGGGTTTAATAGAGTCGTGCAGGATAAGTGCAGGCTGAATTTGAAGTCTCAGTGATTAATCTGAGAAAAAAAAGAAGGCATAGACTGTTGTTGCCAGAAGCGCACAGAGTCTGAAGGACTCAACACGTTGAGAATTGTTGAGGTCGAGCACAAGAGTGTGCACAACCTATCTGAAGGAATCAGATTTGACAAACTCAGGAGGGATAGTTCCTTCATGAAACAGCGGAGAAGGCCCGGAAGCGTCTCAAGGAAAGATTCGAACATGTCAGAGTTTTAGAGCGGGAGAAATTCCTCAAGGAGGAGGAATCAATAGCCAGTTCGTGCAGGGGAGATTTGCGAAAACCTGCCGACCGTCTAATACAGAGAAAGCTGCGAGGGATTTAACCCTTAGACACGGGAGGAACCGAGAGCCATCAGGAATCGGCTTATCAGGCTTTACAGAGGCAAGAGTTTCACATTTGCTGAAATCGCGATTAGCGATTTCTCGATCTAATCGGAGTCATCGATCACTATAGGTATAGGTGGCACAAGATCCCGGAGAGTTGGGATTCGGCATTCGGGACTTCCCGGTGCAAAGGAATTTCAACGGGTGAAATTGTGATCACGCGATTCCCGATAGAATAGAGAGAGAAGGTGATGTAGTAAGGAGAAATCGCACATGCATATCGGAGTTCGGGGTTCGGGAGTTCGTAGTGCAAGTGAACCGCCGCATCGCATGTTCCGATTTCTCGATAGGGAAATCCCCGACAAGCACGGAAGCGTTGACCTTTGACCCATCGGGGTTCAAGGTTTTGGTTAGCACGAGGAACACGCTCACAGGTTCCGCGATAACGCGAAACCCGATTTCCCGAGAAGACTGCTGGGAGATCAATAGAGCATCCTGTGGGTGACATAAGGTCCCGATACGGGATCTGAGGGGCATTGTAGCTCTTCAGGCCTCAATCGAAGAAGGTCTTGGTAGTTGTGAACGTGCCTAGGGGTGACAGACCGCTCAGTGTGGTATCAGAGTGGGGATTTATTTTATTTCTGTAGCAGAGAAGGAGAAGAGAATTCATCATGCTGCCCAGAAGGGAGAGACAGTCACCCGACCCAAAGGACAAGGAGGTGAGGAGAAGAGGCAGGCTGGCAGGAAATCCAGAAATGGAGCGGCATATGAGAGATCTCTGAGCAAGGCTTGAGGAGATGGAGACTACACAAAGACGTGGAGTCGGTGCAGGGGATCTTAGTGATTCCGAAGTTGAAGAAGAAGCTAGACATGTAGAAGAAGTCATAGTAGAGGATGCATCAACTGAGTGATTGATCAAAGCCATTTCCAAGATGAGTTCCAAGACCAAAATGGACATCCCAGTCTATGAAGGAAGCCTGGATGCAGAAGAGTTACTGGATTGGATCTGAGCTCTTGACACCTACTTCGACTATGAAGATATCGAAGAGGATAAAAAGGTAATGCGTGCTATCACGAAGTTGAAGGGACATGCAGCACTATGGTGGGACGAGCTACAGGCAGATAGACATTCCAAAGGCAAACAGAAGATCAAAAGCTAGGACCGAATGATTGTGAAGATGAAAGAAAAATTCATCCCAAGGGATTATCAGATCACTTTGTTCAGGCGAATGCAGAACCTGAGACAGAAATTGATGACGGTGAAGGAATACACCGAAGAGTTTTACTGATCTAAAAATTGAAGAAGACTTGATAAACTTGATTAAATTAATTACAAGTGAAATGTTATGTGTTTAAAGCAACAGGATCAATTTGAAACACATAATTAAGGATTAATTATGTAGAAATAAACATAGACAGCAACATAAATCATTGAACATTAGACATAAACACAACAACTTGATAAAGGAGTTCACCCCACTCCGGGCTACATCTCCTGGTCCAGCCTCCAAATGGATCTTTTATATTAAATTTCTCAAAGTGCTTAAAAACATGTCTTAGAGTGCTCAAATCAACAAACTGACTGCTCCAATGGCTCTGCAGCGTCCCAAAACCCCTATCTGGGCTCTTTCGTCACCTGAAACGGTCGAAAACTGAGAAAGATATGCCTCCTTGAAGCTCCTTCTCCAACTTTGTTGTCTCTGGTTCTACAATCTGCACCCTTGTTCTACAAACCTGGCACACACGCTCATTTAAGCGGAAAAATCAAGACCCGTACGCAACCGCGCACCGGTACAAACCGTAGAATGGTTAGGGCGCCTCCAGCCCCTAACCGTCTTGGCACTGGGTCATATGGTACACATGACCATAGGCTGGGCGCAAAAGTCGTTTGACCGTTTGAAACTGTGCAAATGGACTTAACCGCGCAAAGTACAACCAACCACGCTCATCAAAGCTTTGGTCACGGTTCAATACTCCGTGCATTGGTTTATATCATATAAAAACTTTAATTCATAAACATATATGTAATGGAATATATTACAATTCAAAATATGCGTGCGCGCCAACAATCTCGGGCATATGTACATGGTCGTATATATCATAATAAAACCAAGGGTCGGGGCTTAAGCCCCGGCCTGCACCCTTTTCCATGTACTACAATTTACAAACATAAATATATTTTTAGTGGTATAGCTAACAAGGATCACCGGGCGGTTTAATGGTTAATGGAGCATTGTGAAAACTTTGTGTTGTGGGAGGTCCGGGGGTCGAACCCCGCGGCCTCCACTATTTTACATAAACAAAACATATAACCAATCACATAGTGACACGTGTCAACCTCCAATTCACTGACAACCATCTAATACAAATGTGCCACGTCTACCCTCTGCCACATCAACATGATGGTACGACCCTCCATGTGGCCGTACGGATTGTACGGACAGGTACAGTCAGCATCCCAAATTTTTACCTGTTTGACTTGGCGGTCAAATCGCGATATCTCCTCCATACGGACTCCATTTGCGAAAATAAATATACCGCCGGAATCAGGAAACCTAGACGGATGCAATGGCACTGTTTTCGTCTCAATCTGAGCACTTTGAAAATTGAGCAAATTTTGATCCCCTGATCACACCTCCCCATTGGGAAGCTTTTGGACCTCCAAAAGACTATCTCAGTCTATGTGAAGATGAGGGTATAGTTCCCTCACCCTTACAACCTCAATCCACTTGGCCTTGCCTGGATTCGTCCCTTTAAGACCAACTCGCAAATATTCCACATTCCCTCACTTCGAAGTTCGCATCCTCCTGTCAAGTATGGTGTCTTCCTGCAGTTCTGTTAGATATTCTGGCGAAAAATCATCTATGGAAGGAATCTGAACATGCTCTCCTTGATCATCGATCAACGGAGGCTCATACAACTTCAAATTCTCAACATTAACAACTGCATACATCTGGATATATGGAGGCAAATCTAAACGAAAAGCATTGTTACCAATCTTGCCAACAATTTTGAAGGGACCATATCGAATTGGTTTCAACTTTTTACCTTCTCCTTTAAGCCTCTCCTTGCTGATGTAAAGCCAAACTTCATCACCAACTTCGAAACTATGATCAACTCAATGCTTGTCATGTCTTTCTTTGTACTTGGCCTGACTCTTCTCTAACTGCTCTTGCACTACCTGATGTATCGACTAAATTTGTTCGATGAACTTCTCTGCCCGATCAATATCATACTGCCCATCAACAACAATATCTTTCCCAAAGATGAAATCTAAGGGTGACTTGGGAAAATAGCCAAAACAAGTCTCAAATGTCGACGTCTACGTCGAAGAGTGCTTGGATAGATTGTACGCATGCTGAACATAGTGTAAATGTTCATCCCAAAGCTTAGGATGCTTGCTGCAATATGCACGAAGAAGATGTACCACTGTACAATTCACCACCTCTATCTGACCATCTATCTGCGGATGAAAAGTTGTGCTCTTTTTCAACTTGGTGTCCATGAGTGCCCACAAACTCGACCAAAAACTTCCAACGAATCGAGAATCCCGATCAGAAATGATGGACTTGGGAAAACCAAAATGCACCCAAACATTTTGAAAGAACAACTGTGTTGTTTGTTCTGC
>ML786241.1:502679-513480 GCA_009831015.1 Picea engelmannii | reverse complement strand
GTGAGCATCAGAAACAAAACTTGCAAACAATCAAGTCTTCAAAACCTTATCTCTGATACCAACTTGATCTAAAAATTGAAGAAGACTTGATAAACTTGATTAAATTAATTGCAAGTGAAATGTTATGTGTTTAAAGAAACATGATCAATTTGCAACACATAATTAAGGATTACTTATGTAGAAATAAACATAGATAGCAGCATAAATCATTGAACATCAAACATAAACACAACAACTTGATAAAGGAGTTCACCCCACTCCGGGCTACATCTCCTGGTCCAGCCTCCAAATGGATCTTTTATATTAAATTTCTCAAAGTGCTTAAAAACATGTCTTACAGTGCTCAAATCAACAAACTGACTGCTCCAATGGCTCCGCAGCGTCCCAAAACCCCTGTCTGGGCTCTTTTGGCACCTGAAACAGTCGAAAACTGAGAAAGATATGCCTCCTTGAAGCTCCTTCTCCAACTTTGCTGTCTCTGGTTCTACAATCTGCACCCTCGTTCTACAAACCTGGCACACACGCTCATTTAAGCGGAAAAACCAAGACCTGTACGCAACCGCGCACCAATACAAACCGTAGAATGGTTAGGGCGCCTCCAGCCCCTAACCGTCTCGGCACTGGGTCATATGGTACACGTGACCATAGGCTGGGCGCAAAAGTCTTTTGACCATTTGAAGCCGTGCAAACGGACTTAACTGCGCAAAGTACAACCAACCGCGTGCATCAAAGCTTTGGTCACGGTTCAATACTCCGTGCATTGGTTTATATCATATACAAACTTTAATGCATAAACATATATGTAATGGCATATATTACAATTCAAAATATGCACGCACGCCAACAATCCCGGGCATATGTACATGGTCGTATATATCGTAATAAAACCAAGGGTCGGGGCTTAAGCCTCGGCCCACACCCTTTTCCAAGTACTACAATTTACAAACATAAATATATTTTTAGTGGTATAGCTAACAAGGATCACCAGGCGGTTTAATGGTTAATGGAGCATTGTGAAAACTTTGTGTTGTGGGAGGTCCGGGGGTCGAACCCTGCGGCCTCCACTATTTTACATAAACAAAACATATAACTAATCACATAGTGACACGTGTCAACCTCCAATTCACTGACAAACATCCAATACAAATGCACGACGTCTACCCTCTTCCACGTTAGCATGATGGTACGACCCTCCACGTGGCCGTACGGACTATACAAACAGGTACAGTCAGCATCCCAAATTTTTACCTGTTTGACTTGGCGGTCAAATCGTGATATCTCCTCCATACGGACTCCATTTGAGAAAATAAATATACCGTCGGAATCAGGAAAACGAGACGGATGCAATGGCACTATTTTCGTCTCAATCCGAGAACTTTGAAAATTGAGCAAATTTTGATCCCCTGATCATTTACAAGTTCAACATCAGATCAGGTCATCGAGAGAGCGATGATGAGAAGGTTTCCAGATATCTGAATGGTCTGAGGTATGACATTCAGGATGAATTAAGCATGGTAACCATCCGAACAGTTGAGGATGCATACCAGATGGCTCTGAAATCCGAGGAGAAGCTGAGCCGAAAGCAGGGACAGCGAGGGTGAGGCAGAAGTCATCCCAGAGGCAAGGCAGTTTCCCAGGAGAAATATCAGAAGCCCAAGGAGGAATGGAAGAAACCTCAGGGTAAGATTGAGAGAGGTGGAACTTCACAACGAGGACAACAATATGCTGAGCCGAGGAGATAACATACAGAGCAGGGTGGCGGATATGCTAACGCGAACACTTTTCCTCGTACCAGAGGTAGGGGAAGAGGCTGAGGAGGAATCGTCACATGTTTTACATGTGGAAAATATGGACATAAATCCATTGACTGTCCAGATAGGAAAACAGATAGAGGAGAAGCTCACATCACTGAAGCGCAGAGGCATGATGCTGAGAACGAAGATGTAGACAGCGGGAGATCGCTTGGAATGCATAAAGTCCTTTTGACACCTGAGAAGGAGGTGGAAAGCTCAGTGTAGAGGTCTAGACTGTTCAAAACAGCTTGCACAGCCAAGGACAAGAAGTGCAAGGTCATTGTGGACAGCAGGAGCACAGACAATCTCGTTTCATCCGAGATGGTGGAAAAATTGGAGCTGGAAACAACTAAGCACCCAAGTCCATATAAAGTCTCGTGGTTACAAAAAGGACACCAGGTAAGTGTCACTAAACAATGTTTAGTTGAATTCAAGATAGGGGGATACCATGATAACATCCAATGTGATGTTATTCCCATGGATGTTTGTCATGTATTGCTGGGTAGACCATGGCAGTATGACCGAAATGTGATTCATGATGGGAAGATGAATACCTATACACTGGAGAAGGATGGGAGAACCAATAGATTACTTCCGATAAAGGATAAGGAGGTGAAGTCAGAATTAAGCAATACCATACTTCTCATGAGTGGGAAGGAGCTTCTCACAGAGATGGAGAAGAAGGAAGATCCACAATTCTTTGTGGTCAGGAAACCGAGAATTGTCCTGACTAGCACAAGAGTGGACGACTTGCCAAATGAGATTCAGGAAATGTTGGGAGAGTTCGCTGACATCATCATGGATGAACTACCTCATTCATTGCCACCAATGAGGAGTGTGAGTCATCACATCGACCTCATACCAGGAGCCAGTTTGTCGAATAAGGCTGCGTACAAATTGACACCACAAGAGAATGAGGAGGTCAAGAAGCAGGTCTAGGATTTATTGGACAAAGGAGTGGTCAGGGAGAGTCTAAGTCCATGTGTTGCTTCGACAGTGCTTAGTCCGAAGAAGGATGGAGGCTGGAGGATGTGTACAGACTCCAGAGCGATAAACAAAATCACCATCAGGTATAGATTTCCACTACCAAGAATGGATGATCTGATGGATTTCCTGAGTGGGGAAAATTATTTTTCGAAGATTGATCTGAAGAGAGGATATCACCAGATTCGCATGAGGGAAGGTGATGAATGGAAGGCGGCATTCAAAACAAACGAGGGTTTGTATGAATGGCTGGTCATGTTGTTTGGCTTAACAAACGTGCCGAGCACATTCATGAGACTGATGAATGAAGTCATGAGGGAATTCATCGGGAAGTTTGTAGTCGTATATCTAGATGAGATATTGATCTTCAGTAAGACCAAGGCTGAACATTTGAGACATTTGGCCATTGTGATGAGAAAGCTACAGCAAGAGAAGCTGTTGATCAACATGAAGAAGTCCTCATTCATGAAGACAGAGCTCATTTATTTGGGTTTTGTTATCTCAGCGAATGAGTTGAAAATGGATCCGGAAAAGGTGGACGTGATAAAGAATTGGCCATCAACGAGAAATATTTTCGAGGTGAGGAGTTTTCATGGTTTGGCTAGTTTCTACAGAAAATTCATCAGGAATTTCAGTGGAATTAGCGCCGTGATGATGGACACAGTGAAGAAGCGACATAAGACTTTTGACTGGACAGTAGAGGCTGAAAGGAGATTCAATCTGTTGAAGCGAAAGATCACAGAGAAACCAGTGTTAGTGTTGCCAGATTTTCAGAAAACATTCCAGGTAAAATGTGATGCGAGCGGATATGCTATAAGAGCAGTCTTAAGTCAGGAGGACAAGCCAGTTGCATATTTCAGCGAGAATATGGATGAAGCAAAGATGAAATACTCCACATATGATAAAGAGTTTTATGCTATCATACAAGCATTAAAGAAGTGGAGGCATTACTTGATCCCGAAAGAATTTGTATTGTACAACGATAATCATGCATTGCAGTTTGTGAGTCAACAAGATAAGTTGAACCAGAAACATGCAAAATGGGTAGAGTATATGCAAAATTTCACGTTTGTGATTAAACACATTTCAGGGACTGCTAACAAAGTGGCTGACGCTTTGAGCAGGAAATGCTTATTTCTACAGGAGTTCCAAGTCAAAACATTGGGTTTTGAAAATCTTAAAGATATGTATGTAGGTGACAAGGATTTCAGAGAGGCATACGAGGCAGATGAGAACCCAGTTCTTAGAGATCGAAGCCCATGGATAGACTACATGATCCAGGCGGGATTGCTGTTTCAAGGCAATCAACTGTGTATTCCAAATTGCTCCATGAGGGAGAACCTGCTAAAGGAGAAGCACAGTGGTGGATTAGCAGGGCATTTTGGCCACGACAAAACATTTTCGAAGCTGAGCGAATCATATTTTTGGCCGGGCATGCGAGAAGATGTCAAGAGGTTTGTTGACAGGTGTCGAATTTGTCAACACTCAAAAGGCTGGAAGTAGAATGCTGGTTTTTATCAGCCGTTACCCATACCTGAGAGGCCATGGGAGGCAACTAGCTTGGATTTTGTATTGGGTTTACCAAGAACGCAGAGAGGGGTTGATTCCATCTTTGTGGTGGTTGACAGGTTTTCAAATATGGTACATTTTATTCCATGTCAAAAGACTAGCAATGCAACGCACATCGCAAACTTGTTTTTCAAAGAGATTGTTAGACTTCATGGATTGGTGAGAAGTATAGTCTCGGACAGGGACACCAAATTCATAGGTCATTTTTGGAGGATGCTGTGGAAAAAGCGAGGAACTAATTTGTCTTTTAGTTCATCTTACCATCCGTAGACAGACGAACAGACCGAGGTGGTCAATAGAAGTCTGGGGGATCTATTGAGAAGCTTGGTGACAAAACACCATAGCAGCTGGGACAACATATTGCCACAGGCAGAGTTTGCGTACAATGATTCTGTGAATCAGAGTACAGGCAAAAGCCCATTCCAAATTGTGTATGGGACACAACCGAGGGGAGTTTCTGAACTCAGGGAGTCAGAACAGGCTATGACTAGCAGTGCGAATGAAGAAGAGTTTGATGAGGCAATGAAAGAACTTCACAGCAGGGTGAAGCAGTGACTGATTGATTCAAATCAAGAGTATAAGCGCAGAGAAAACCAGTGGAAGAGACAACTTCAATTTGAAGTTGGGGATCTTGTTCTAGCACACCTAAGGAAGGAAAGGTTCCCAAGGGGAACATATAACAAGCTGAAGATGAAAAAGATCAGGCCATGTAGAGTCCTGAAGAAATTCAGAGAGAATGCTTATGAAATTGAGCTGCCAGATGACGTCGGGATATCCCCGATATTCAACGTGGCAGATTTATACCCATACAGGGCTGGAGAAGTAGAGGCTAGAGATGGGGAACTAGTGATCTAGTGGCAGAAGCAGATGCCGATTCAAGAGAAGCCACAGATGGAATGCATACTGGATAAGCGAATGGGAAAGAAAACCAGGTGAAAGCAGTATTTCGAGTACCTAGTGAAGTGGAAGAACCACCCAGTGGAAGATGCTAGCTGGGAGAATGAAGCAATGATACAAAAGCATGGAAAAACCGTGTAGGAGCTCATGGATAGGAGCCCATGAAAAATTTCAAGACGAGGAGTATGATGCAGGAGCATCGCTCACTCATCAAGCGAGCCAACACATTTAGAGGAAACAGCTGGATAGCGCCAACATGCATTTTGAAATACTTTGGAAGTATTGCGCCGTCCTTTAAATGAAGTCATTTATAAAGAAGTGCACTTGTATTGTAAAGGGGACCTTGAGCCTTTAAGCTCTCGTCCTTAGTAGATAGGAAGGCATTTAATAGATTTAATGCTGGTAGATAGATTTTTAAGTCTAGATTAGACAGTTTCAGTTTTCAAGAGGGAAAATGGATATAGACACCCTCCTTTGTACATTGTATCATTCATTCAGATTTCATTCATTCAGGAGCAAGAAGAGAGCAAGCAGGGAATTTGCGAAGAACACCCATGTACAAATGTTTTTGAATTAATAGAAGAGAGTCTTTGATTCAATTTCACGGCTGGTGTTGTTTCTCTGTGTATGATGTTTATGTGCTCATGAATGTTTGTTTTCTATCATACATTTTCTTGATATGCTGTGTATGTGGGTTCATAGTTGAATTGAAATCTGTGAGAGAGAAGAGAATGAGTTTCAATTGTTTCTCTGTCTGAGCCGGGAGATTCCTGCATAGAGTGCAGTCGAATTCATCCGCATAGAGTGCGTTGATGAGGCCCAACAGTTAAACTCTTATGCTCGTTCACCCAGAAGTTGATTTGGGTTTAATAGAGTAGTGCAAGATAAGTGCAGGCTGAATTTGAAGTCTCAGTGATTAATCTAAGAAAAAAAAGAAGGCATAGACTGTTGTTGCCAGAAGCGCACAGATTTTGGAGGACTCAACACGTTGAGAATTGTTGAGGTCGAGCACAAGAGTGTGCGCAACCTATTTGAAGGAATTAGATTTGACAAGCTCAGGAGGGATAGTTCCTTCTTGACATAGTGGAGAAGGCCCATAAGCGGCTCAAGGAAAGATTCGAACAGGTCGGAGTTTTAGAGCGGGAGAAATTCCTCAAGGAGGAGGAATCGACAGCCAGTTCGCACAGGGGAGATTTTCGAAAACCCGTCGACCGTCTGATCCAGAGGAAGATGTGAGGGATTTAACCCTTAGACACGGGAGGAACCGAGAGCCATCGGGAATCGTCTTATCAGGCTTTACGGAGGCAAGAGTTTCACATTTGTTGAAATTGCGATTAGCGATTTTCTGATCTAATCGGAGTCGTTGATCACTATAGGTACAGGTGGTACAAGATCCCGGAGAATCGGGATTCGGCATTCGGGACTTCCCGGTGCAAAGGAATTTTGACGGGTGAAATCGTGATCACGCGATTCCCGATAGAACGGAGAGAGAAGGTGACGTAGCAAGGAGAAAGTGCACGTGCATATCAGAGTTCGGGGTTCGGGAGTTCGTAGTGCAAGTGAACCGCCGCATCGCATGTTCTGATTTCTCGATAGGGAAATCCCCTACAAGAACGGAAGCGTTGACCTTTGACCCATCGGGGTTCAGGGTTTTGGTTAGCACGAGGAACGCGCTCACAGGTTCCGCGATAACGCGAAACCCGATTTCTTGAGAAGACTGCCGAGAGATCAATAGAGCATCCTGTGGGTGACATAAGGTCCCGATACGGGATCTGAGGGGCATTGTAGCTCTTCGGGCCTGAGTCGAAGAAGGTCCTGGTAGTTGCGGACGTGCCTAGGGGTGACGGACTGCATCATTGTACCTGTAGACAACATTGAAAACATGAAATATTATTTGATGCGATGCATAGAACAAAAGATGAGGCTATTAAAAGATTTTGATGATAACAGTTTGATATATGAAAGAGGATCCATTGTATTGAAAGGATATTTTTTTCAAGAAACCTGTCAAACTGATACTCATGTTCACTTTCAAGACTACCAGTGAGATGTCATAAGTGGCCAATATAGTCATTTGGTATGTGTAGCACGCATAAAGTTAATAGCAGTTCATTCAAGAAAAAAAAATAGTTAGAAAATGGAAAATGTCTGAAGCCGATCATGAATGAATAATTGAAGATGGAATACCATTACAATTTATTTAAACAAGTGACAAATGTACATTCCATAATTTTGTATTTTACATTGAAAGTACATGTATTTATGAATATCTAGGATTCTAGAATCATTTCCAGTTTAGTTTACTTTCATGGTCCATTCTATTAAAAAAAAATATATTTTTGGTGAATTAAATAAAGGTTACCAAGCCTTATTTACAATTTGAGGGAAGAACCTATAGATTGTATCTAGGGAACCTAAATTCACCTATACTTTGGATGATTATACTTTAATCCTAAAAATTATCCAAATTGTATACACAAATCCTTTAATGCATGTAACCAATTTACCACATATAGGATAAATGCGTTCATTATTTGCAATTTGATTGTTCAATGTTTTTTCATATGAAAATGATGACCTCATATTAAAACTAGGACCCTTCCCATGTCTTTATAAGGGACTATTGATGGCTTAGAGAAACTTTAAATTCTGATAAATTTTAATATCAATATAAATTTTAATGATGATCACTTACTTATATTAAATTTGATGACTTGTTTTGACTATTTTCATTTTTGGACTTATATTAAATTTGATGACTTGTTTTGACTATTTTCAACCATATTTCCAAATCAAACAAAATTTAAATTATAAGTGAGAAACTATAATTTTTATTTCACATTTTCTTGAATATTTCATTGTGAAATTTCATAAGAAACTATAAAATTTGACGAAATATAAAATTTAATTTGTATTTCACATGTTGAATATTTCATTTTGAAATTTCATAAGAAACTATAAAATTTGATATTTTTTTTGAAACCAAGAAAATAGTATATTGAAATTATTTCATCCAATATTTTATATAAATAAACATAGTGCGCAAGTAAAATCAAGACAAGACAAAATATTACATGAGTGATCTCAATATCTCTTCTATCTCTTCTTGTGCTTTTCTTAGCTATTGTTATCATCTTTGTATTTTTCTCATAGTTGTTCGTATGAGAAATAAGGTGAATTCAAAGCCATTAAAACCTTCATTGAGATGTTCATGTAAATTGAGATTTTGATGTAAACGTGAGACCATGTCTCTCTGAAAATATCGAAATGATAAAGACCATGTAAATGTCATAGGTTCAAATTCAAGTGTGTGCAGAGCCCCTTGTGTGTGTCTCTCTTACTTTGTAATATTTATAGTGGATTTATTCATTCTTCCATTTGTTCAAGTGATTCTTTCTTTCTATGTCTTATAACCCATTGTTACACTAATTTTCTTAGTTATTTCTTATTTTTTTTTCACACGAAAAGAATAGTTTCACTGTTATTCTATTAGAATCAAATGGAATTTTTTGTTACATATGGATCTAGAAAGTTATGATAAAAAACGATATGTAGTCTTTCCTTCCTTCCACATTTTTACATTGCAGTAAAGTTATAAAAATTCATCTAGTGTCATATACAAAATTATTCAAAAAAGAGACATCTCTAAAGATCCAAGCTAGAAAATGTAAAACTTTTTTGTAGATACAACAGTTCCATCAACAATTTCTTCATAAAAGAAACAACCAAAATTTCCTTTGAGTACCTTTTCGGAGAGGTTGTCTAATACTTTATTGAACTATCTATGTACATGCATAAATTTGATATATTCAAATCTATTATTTAATCTTTTGATCTTGTCTGTTACTTTGTTGAACTATCTATATACGTGCATAAATTTGATAGATTCAAATCTATTATTTAATATTCAGATATTGTCTTTGCAGTTGTTGAGATATATCAAGTTCAGGTTGGATTTGTAATTTATCCAATTGATAGTGACCTTGGAATCTCCCACAACCATCAATTTGTTTTTATGGATAATTAGGAAAGGAGTAATAATAATCCCCATAGGCCCAAGAGTTCAACTTTATGTTGAATTTTATCAGTCCACAATGAAATATATTGAATTTTATCAGTCCCCATAGGCCCAAGAACAATCCACAATGAAATATGTTGAATTTTATCGTGTGTTTTTGAACAGTCCACAGTGAGCATAAAAGGAAGAATTTAAATTAATACATAGTAGGATAGGCCCAAGAGTTCAGCTTTATGTTGAAATTTATCAGTCCACAATGAAATATGTTGAATTTTATCATGTGTTTTTGAACAGTCCACAGTGAACATAAAAGAAAGCATTTAAATTAATACATAGTAGGATAGGCCCAAGAGTTCATCTTTTTGTTGAATTTTATCAGCCCATAATGAAATATGTTGAATTTTATCAGTCACCATAGGCCCAAGAATAGTCCACAATGAAATATGTTGAATTTTATCATGTGTTATTGAATAGTCCATAGTGAACATAAAATGAAGCATTTAAATTAATACATAGTAGGATAGGCCCAAGATTTCAGCTTTATGTTGAATTTTATCAGTCCACAATGAAATATGTTGAATGTTATCATGTGTTTTTGAACAATCCACAATGAACATAAAAGAAAGAATTTAAATTAATACATGGTAGGATAGGCCCAAGAGTTCAACTTTATGTTGAATTTTATCAGTCCACAATGAAATATGTTGAATTTTATCAGTCCCCATAGGCCCAAGAACAATCCACAATGAAATATGTTGAATTTTGTCTGTGTTTTTTAACAGTCCATAATGAACATAAAATGAATCATTTAAATTAATACATAGTAGGATAGGCCCAAGAGTTCAACTTTATGTTGAATTTTATCATTCCGCAGTGAAATATATTGAATTTTGTCACGTGTTTTTGAACAGTCTAGAGTGAACATAAAATGAAGAATTTAAATTAATACATAATAGAAAATATTTAGGAGTTTGATGCTTAATTTTATGCATTGTAAAAATGAGAATATACAAAACATTAGTTCAAAACTAACAACTTTGCCACTTTTTTTCGATAAACTTACTGCAGACACCTTTGAGCATTGGTCAGACCACCACAATCTATCAAGCCAAGTCTTGAACCAAACCAAAACAAAGCTATTCTTACAATAGTAATGATGTTTAACAAATTAACAACAAAGCAATTTTGTTTCAACATTAACATAGCAAAGATAGAGACTCTCATCATTTTAATCTCATAGAAATCTCTATTGGTGAAATGGAAATGCCACAAGCCAACCATTTATGGAACATAAAAAGTGGTGCAATGAAAAGTGGAGAAAACACAAAATTAATGTCCTATAAAGATAGAAGTTATAATATGAAAACCATATTTATGTTATATAGCTAGCTTAAAGAATAAAATCAATATTACTAAAATAAGAACAAAGTCTTATAAGCTTCATAGTGAAATTCTCATTGAACAAATACTATAAAACAATATAAAACAGTATTGTAAAACATAAACTAACCTTTTGAGAAATCAAATATGAGACAATAAA
>ML786241.1:476920-502629 GCA_009831015.1 Picea engelmannii | reverse complement strand
ACTGTCAAATACATAGGTTCCACATCCATTTTAGGATGATAAAAAAAAATAAGACATTTAACTCCAAAATTATGGACTCTAAGCCATCACTTTAAGATAGATCACTTCATACTTGCAATTCAAACTTGCAAAAAAAAAAAAAGAATTCAAAAATTAAAAATTTACAATTCAAACATGCGAAATAAAACAGAATTGAAAAATTGTCATTAAAACAAAATTGACATACATACCAAAAGAGTTAAGTCTCATCCTCCAACATATGCTTTTCCACCAAATATAATGTAAACATATTTTCCACCAAATATAATTTAGACATCTGTAACAATAAAAAACAATAATAATAAAAAAAATTAACACATATTAGCATATATACTTTAACTAAATATTAAATAAAAAATAAAAAATAATAACATAACCAACCACAGTTAAATAGATTTAAGATAGTTATTCTCCACATTAAGAATACATGATTTAAACAATTTGTAAAATCTTATCTAAAATCTTAAAAAAAATTGAAGAGAAAAATTGTGTTCTTGGTAAAAAAAAAATTGTGTTCAGAGTTAGAGTTAGATAATAATATGAAAATAAATAAAGAACTACGTATGAAGAAAGTTCACAAATATCCATATTAAGTCATTCTTCCAATGAAATACTTATCTCCCTGTGGATAAATTCCTAAATCCTTTAGGTGAAATTCTCCTTGTGGATAAAGTCTCAAATCCTTCAGGTGAAATTCTCATCCCAGGTGATGTTATTTGATCTTATTTACTCAGTAATAAAATACTAATCTCCTCAGTAGTAAAATACTTCTCATCTTCTGTAGTGGTCATATAATCAAATTCCATAATGCCCTTTCAAATTAAAGGACTCATAAATCTCCATATTAAGTCATTCTTCCAAAAAAATACTTGTATCTATGAAAGTTCACAAATATCCATTTTAAAACCCATTCTTTCAGAAAATACTTATCTCCTATTTCTGCGATGGAATAGGTGTTCTCATATAATCTTTCATGTACATGAAGAAAACACAAATCTGCACATGTATATTAAGTCATTCTTCAAAAACCATTTAAATCTTTCATCTTTGGGATGTATTCATATTACATATAATCAAATTCTCTTTGAAATTATGTGTGAGATAGCACACATATACAATATGTGTGAACTAGCTCACATATACATATGCATAGCTTATTTGTAAATCTACTCGAATGTTGGTTTTTGTGGTTAGTAAGAATTTGACAATACCCTGACAAGAATGAATTCATTTTGTTGTATGTAGAAAATACAAATGTCCTTACTATGCCATTCTTGGACAAGAAAGCAAGGAATTCAATCGAAGAAAATTTAGAAACTTTCCCTTTTCTGATGTGGAATAAAGTCTGTTCTCAAATAATCAAATGTTCAAGTTCAAAATTAGGTCTTCATCATGATATAAACTTAAATAATTTTGAATGTACACCATTTAAGACAATGATAATCTTATATAGGGGTTCTATATATTTAAAAATAATTAATCAAAGCATTGAGTAAGAACTTGGCTAAACTAAAAATTCTAGAAAACAAAAATTTGATAAAAGTCAAAACATACATTTATGAATCATCTTGAATGGATGCATCCTTCCCAAATATGGGTGCTTCCTCCGCTTCCTCCTCAATCCCAATATCCCTCCTAGGCACACTCTCAGGTACTCTCTTCTCCACATTACCCTATATAACACATTTCAAATTTGAAAATTCAAAAATTAAATTTAAATGAGTATAACACATTAAATTTAAATGATTTTAACACATTAAATGATACCCGTGAACTCCCAGCATCTTCAAACTCTCCCAATGAGAATTGAGACAAGCCTCCCTAAGTAGTAGGAGATGGAATAGGGATCTGTGAACAACATGACTAAGAACTAAATCTAGGATTCAATGTGTTCACATTTATACAAAATTATAAATGTTGTTGATCTCTTATTTAAAAGATTGGAGATTGAACAACTAAAGTGCTCATCTGTGGATATTAGAAAACACATACATGATTCAACCCATCCAAGTTTAAATTTGTGGAATCAAGTCCCCTATTTACTGGATATTCATTTAACATATCTCCAAACTACAATTAATGACAATAACAACTCGATTATTTCTATAGATACAATCATATCTAAATCTAGAATTAGAAGTAAACTATCCTAAAATGCGTCAAAAAATGACTAACTAGAACACATACCAATCTGTTGTTTGGGTCATCATTCTGAATGATCTTCTTCCAACCATCATGACAAACTTTTCATACTCCTTAACATCTTATATTGACATGGTATCTAATTTCACATTTGTTTTATAAACAAATATGGCCCGGGAATTGGCTTCCACTTGCTCATAGTTCATGCCAACATCAACACCATAACAAATCGCTTCCAAATTTTCCCTGATTGCATTCTTAGCTTCTTTTCCAACCTTTGATGTAGCTCACAACTATGAATGTGAAGCAATTTCCCTTGTTGGGCGAGGTACTAAAGGTTGTGGAGGCCTCGACAATGTCGCATTTCATTATGCCCCTTTGGGATCATATGTCCATCCTTTACCAATACCATAATAATTGAACGGTATACTAGTATAATTAGGGTGCATGTGAAAGAAAAAATTTGCATTAAAGTGTCTTGCAAAATAGTGTGGGACCTCATCGTTCCACGGAAATTTCCCATATTCCACGAAAAATCTATTATACAGATGTCCTGCAATGTCGGGGTGCTTAAAATATTGCACCTTCAACATCTTCCGCTTTGGCCCATATTTGAAATTGAAAATCAAAATTGCATCTTATTTTGAAACTTTATTTTTTATTGCCTCCCATTTATCAGGGCCCATCACCTCTAGCTTTCCTTGCCTCATTAGATCGACAAAATTGTCAGTGGCTAGCCCCATCTTTTGATATGCATCCATAAAGTTTTGTAATGAATGTAAAACAATTTGCAAGCTTTGTTTACTCTCCTGAGGGAGTTTCAAGACCACCAAATCATTTTCCAACCTCCTTTTTGGTGCAAGTCCGCTACCCTCCCAGTCCAACCTGATCCCACCAGGAGCTTCATTCGCACAGGCCCTAAGAGTTAAAGAACTCTTCCACTCCTCTCGGGAGTGCTCTCCACCCACAACTCTCCTTCGGCGATCGCCCCTTCGTTTCTCGGGGGATCAGGTTTCGCGATATCGCGAAACATGCGATCACGATTCTTGTGTAATTCAAAACGCCAAACCCCGATGGGTCAACGGGTCAACGTTCCTTCCTTATCGGGGATCCCCCTATCGGGAAATCGACGCTTGTGTTGTCGCACGTCTCATGCAACACAAAACCCCGAACCCCGAACTCCGACCTCACGCCACCTGTCCTCCAGTGAGCCTCGTGGTCCCACACTGCCACGTCACCCTCGGGATTTCACGGATCGCGAATCCACGATGCCAGCGTTCCTCAACGTCGAGAACTCCAAATCCCCGAACCCCGATGTACCGCTTCTCCGGTGACACCTGTCCACGGGATTGATGCTTGGACCCCACGCACCTTCCTCGATCGGGAAATCGCCGATCGGGAATTCGCGGCTTCTATTATCACGATTCACAGGATCCCTCACGTCCCGAACCCCGAACCGCGATGCCACCTGTAAATGCCTCAGGACGTGGCTTAATGCCTTGACACCTGTCTCCCACTTGTGCTATCGAAAAGTTGCGATTCATGAATTCACGATTCCTAAATGCAAAAAGTCACAAACCTTACTAAACCTTGAATTCTGACTCCTCGGGATCTTACTCCACGTGTCCTTGCTCTGATCGACGGCTCCCGTTGATTCGGGAAATCGTGGATTGCGATTTCAATGAGCATGAAAATCTTGCCCTCTCAAAACCCGATATGCCGATATGCGATGGTCTGTTCCCTCCTTGCGCCTAATGGTTAACCTCCATGCAACTTTTCTTGGATCGGACGATCGGCGGGATTTCGCAGATCTGCTCAGCGAATCCTGGTCGTCAATTTTCCTCCTCGTGAATTTCTCTGCTCCAACTCTCCATTCCAATTCGAGATATCTCTTGGTCCTTCTCTCAGGGATCACAAAGGGGCTATTCCTCCAGAACTTAATTTCTCTGACTCCTTCAGAGATTTTCCGCACACTGCTCACGCTCGACCTCAAAAACCCTCAAGTGTTGGACTCCTCCAGTCTATGTGCACTCCTGGAAATAGCAGCCCTGTCTTTCTTTTCTCAGACTTACTACTGAGACTTCAAATTCCACCTGCACTTCTCCTGCACGGCTCAACTAACCCAACTCAACTTCTGGGAAATCGAGAATAAGAGTTCAATTGTCTGGCCTCATCAACGCACTCTATGCAGATGAATTTGACTGCACTCTATGCAGGAATCTCTTGGCTCAGATAGAGAAACAATTGAAACTCATTCTCCTCTTTCAGACTTTAGTTAAAATCCTGAAATCACATGCATAGCATATTCAAAAGCAAATGCATACAAAGGAAACAGAACATTCAGGAACACATAAGCGACATACACAGAGATACAACACCAGTCATAAAATTGAATCAAAAGCTCTTTTCTATTAATTCAATCTGTACATGGGGTTCTTCACCAGGTCTCTGCTTGATCTTCTCTTGCTCCTTTTCTCAATAATTATGAATGATACAATAATACAAAGGAGGGTGCCTATATTCCGTTTTCCCTCTCGAATTCTACAACTATCAAATCTACAATTAATTCCTATCTAACAGCATTAAAACTAATAAATGCCTTGCTATCTACAATACAATACAAGTGCGCTTCTTTATGAATGGCTTCATGAAAGAGCAGTGCAACAATTCCCAATGTGTTTCAAAATTTGATGCTGGCGCTATCCAGCTGTCTTTTCTGCTCCACGCGCTGGCTCGCTTGGTGAGTGATCGATGCTCCTACATCATACTCCTCGGCTCGAAAGATTTCATGGGATCCTGTCCATGAGCTCCTGTACAGTTTGTCCATGGTTTTGGATAACTTCTTCTGTCTCCCAACTGACATCCTCCACTGGGTGATTCTTCCATTTCACTAGGTATTCAAAATATTTCTTTCTCCTGGTCTTCCTGCCTACTCTTTTATCCAGTATGCACTCCATCTGCGATTTCTGTGCAACTGGCAATTGTTTCTGCCACTAGACCACAGGTTCTTCAGTTCCAGCCTCTACTTGCTTAGCCCTGTATGGGTATAAATCCGAAATATTAAAAATCAGAGATATCCCGATGCCCTCTGGCAACTCAATTTCATATGCATTCTCCCCGAACTTCTTCAGGACTTTGCATGGCCCAATTTTATTCATCTTGAGCTTGTTATATGTTCCCCTCGGGAACCTTTCCTTCCTCAAGTGTGCTAGAACCATGTCCCCAACTTCAAACTGAAGTTGTCTCTTTCGCTGATTGTCTCTGCGCTTATACTCTTGATTTGATTTCATGAGTCGCTGCTTCACCTTCGTGTGAAGTTCCTCCATCGCTTCAGCGAATTATTTAGCACGAGCACTGCTAGTTTCAGCCTGTCCTGACTCCCTAAGCTCAGAAACTCCCCTCGGCTGTGTTCCATACAAAATATGGAATGGGCTTCTCCCTGTACTCCTGTTCACAGAGTCATTGTAAGCAAATTCTGCCTGTGGTAATATCTGGTCCCAACTGCTATGGTGCTCTGTCACCAAGCTTCTCAATAAATCCCCCAGACTTCTATTCACCACCTCTATTTGGCCATCTGTTTGCGGATGATAAGATGAACTAAAAGCCAAATTAGTTCTGAGCTTCTTCCATAGCATCCTCCAAAAATGACCTATGAATTTAGTATCCCTGTTCGAGACTATGCTTCTCGGCAACCCATGCAATCTAACGATCTCTTTAAAAAACAAGTTTGTGATGTGGGTCGCATCGCTGGTCTTCTGACATAGAATGAAATGTGCCATTTTCAAGAACCTGTCTACCACCACAAAGATGGAATCAACTCCCCTCTGCGTTCTCGGCAATCCCAGAACAAAATCCATGCTAATGGCTTCCCATGGCCTTTCGGGTATGTGCAATGGCTGATAGAACCCTGTGTTCTTCTTTCGGCCCTTCGCATGTTGACATATCCTGCATCTGTCAACAAATCGTTTGACATCAGCGCGCATGCCCAGCCAAAAGTATGATTCGCTCAGCTTGGCGAATGTTTTGTCATGTCCAAAATGACCTGCTAATCCACCACTGTGCTTTTCCTTCATCAAATTCTCCCTCATGGAGCAATCTGGAATGCACAATTTATTGCCTTTGAACAAAAATCCATCCTGGATCAGGTAGTCTATCCAAGGAATCCATTCTCTGAGAACCAGATTCTCGGTTGCTTCATAAGCCTCTCCGAAATCTGCATCTCCAGCATACATGTCCTTTAGATTCTCAAAACCCAGTGTCTTGACTCTGAACTCCTGCAACATCAAGCATTTCCTGCTCAAAGCATCAGCCACTTTGTTAGCAGTTCCTGAAATGTGCTTAGTGACAAATGTGAAATTTTGCATGTACTCTACCCATTTTGCATGTTTTTGGTTCAACTTATCCTGTTGACTTACAAATTGCAATGCATGATTATCACTGTACAACACAAATTCCTTGGGTATCAAGTAATGCCTCCACTTCTTTAATGTTTGTATGATGGCATAAAACTCTTTATCATATGTGGAGTACTTCAACTTTGCGTCATCCATATTCTCGCTGAAATATGCAACAGGTCTGTCATCCTGACTCAATACCCCTCCAACAGCATACCCACTGGCATCACATTTCACCTGAAATGTCTTTTGAAAATCAGGCAACACCAGAATTGGTTTCTCTGTGATCTTTTGCTTCAACAGATTGAAGCTCCTCTCAGCCTCTATTGTCCAATGAAAAACTTTATGCCGCTTCTTCATGGTGTCCATCATTGCGGCGCTAATTCCACTAAAATTTCGAATGAATTTTCTGTAGAAACTAGCCAAACCATGGAAACTCCTTACCTCAAAAATATTTCTCGGCGATGGCCAATTCTTTATCACTTCCACCTTTTCAGGATCCATCTTCAATTCATTCACCGAGATTACAAAACCCAAATAGACAAGTTCTGTCTGCATGAAGGAACACTTCTTCATGTTGATTAACAGCTTCTCCTGCTGCAATCTTCTCATCACAATGGCCAAATGCTTTAAATGCTCAACCTTGGTCTTACTGAAAATTAGTATATCGTCTAGATACACAACCACAAATTTGCCAATGAATTCCCGCAGGACTTCATTCATCAGCCTCATAAAAGTGCTTGGTGCGTTTGTCAAACCAAACGGCATGACCATCCATTCGTACAAACCCTCATTTGTCTTGGATGCTGTCTTCCATTCATCTCCTTCTCTCATCTGGATCTGGTGATATCTGCTCTTGAGATCAATCTTCGAAAAATAATTTGCCCCACTTAGGCAATCCATCAGATCATCCATTCTTGGTAGTGGAAATCTGTACCTGATGGTGATTTTATTAATCGCCCTGGAGTCTGTACACATTGTCCAGCCTCCATCCTTCTTTGGACTTAGTACCGTCGGAACAACACATGGACTCAAACTCTCTCTAACCAGTCCTTTGTCCAATAGATCCTGTACCTGCCTTTTGACTTCCTCGTTCTCTTGGGGTGTCAACCTATATGCAGCTTTATTTGGTAAGTTGGCTCCGGGTATGAGATCGATGTGATGGCTCACACTCCGCATCGATGGCAATGAACAAGGTAGTTCGTCCACGATGATATCGGCGAACTCTTCCAACAGTTCCTGAATCTCATCTGGCAAGTCGTCCACTCTTGTGCTTGTCAGGACAATTCTCGGCTTCCTGACAACAAAGAATTGTGGATCTTCCTTCTTCTCCATCTCTGTGAGAAGTTACTTCCCACTCATGAGAAGTATGGTGCTGGTTACTTTCGGCTTCACTTCTTTATATTTGATCGGAAGCAATTTATGTAACCTCCCATCCTTCTCCAAGGTGTATATGTTCATTCTCCCATCATGAACAACATTTCGATCATACTGCCATGGTCTACCCAATAATACATGACAGACATCCATGGGAATAACATCACACATAATCTTATCCTTATATTCATCCATTTTAAAATCAACCAAGCATTGTTTCGTAACACATACCTGGTGTCCTTTCTGCAGCCATGACACTTTATATGGACTTGGGTGATTGGTTGTCTCCAGCTCCAATTTCTCCACCATCTCGATCGAAACAAGATTATCGGTGCTTCCGCTGTCCACTATGACCTTTCATTTCCGGCCCTTTGTCTTGCAAGTCGTTCTGAACAGTATGGTTCTCTGAGCTGTGTCCTCCACCTCTTTCTCAGGTTTCAAGAGAATTTTGTGTACCGTCAGTGACTTCCCACTTCCAGTGTCTTCATCCTCAACATCACATCTCTACGCCTCGGTGATGTGAGCTTCTCCTCTGTCCATCTTCCTATCTGGACAATCCACGACTTTATGTCCGTCCTTCCCACATGTAAAACATCTGATGATTCCTCCACGGCCTCTTCCTCTGCCTCGGGTACGAGGAAATGTGTTGGCATTAGCATAAACACCACCCTGCTCTGCATGCTGCCTCCTTGGCTCAGCATATTGCTGCCTTGGTTGTGAGGTTCCACCTCTCTCAATCTTACCCTAAGGCCTCTTCCATTCCTCCTTGGGCTTTTGAGTTCTATCTTGTGAAATTGCCTTGCCTCTGGGCTGACTCCTGCCTCACCCTCACTGTCCCTGCTTGCGTCTCAGCTTCTCTTCGGCTTTCAGAGCCATCTGGTATGCATATTCAATAGTACTGATAACTGCCATGCTTAACTCGTCCTGAATGTCATATCTCAACCCATTCAGGTATCTTGCCACCTTCTCATCATCACTCTTCCGATGACCTGCTCGGATATTGAGCCCGTAAAATTCTTCGGTGTACTCCTTCACCGTCATCATCTTCTGTCTCAGGTTCTGCATTCGCCTGAACAGAGTGATCTGGTAATCTCTCGGGATGAATTTTGCCTTCATCTTAGCGGTCATCTGATCCCAGCTCTTGATCTTCTGTTTTCCTTTGCGGAGCCTATCCACCTGCAACTCATCCCACCTTCTTGTCCTCTTCGATATCCTCATAATCGAAGTAGGTATCGAGTGCTCGGATCCAATCCAGCAACTCTTCTGCATTTAGACTCCCCTCATAAACGGGGATGTCCATCTTGGTCTTTGAGCTCATCCTGGCGATGGCTCTAATCAACCTCTCTGTCGAGGCATCCTCTGCTGTGACCTCTTCGGTATCATATCCAGCTTCTTCTTCCACCTTGGAATCACTAAACTCTCCAGTGCCAACTCCGCGTATCTGCGTTGTCTCCATCTCCTCGAGCCTTGCTTGGAGGTCTCGCATCTATCGCTCCATCTCTAGGTTTCCTGCTGGCCTACCCCTTCTTCGAGTGTCCCTGTCTTCTCAATCAGGAGACTGCCTTTCTCTTCTCGACGACATGGTGTAATCCTGTCTCTGCTATAGAAAACAAAGATACTCCAGCTCTGATACCACTTGGTGCAAGTCCGCTACCCTCCCAGTCCAACCTGCTCCCACCAAGACCTTCGTCCGCACAGGCCCGAAGAGTTAAAGAACTCTTCCACTCCTCTCGGGAGTGCTCTCCACCCACAACTCTCCTTCGGCGATCTCCCCTTCGTTTCTCGGGGGATCAAGTTTCGCGATATCGCGAAACACGCGATCACGATTCTTGTGTAATTCAAAACCTTGAACTCGGATGGGTCAACGGGTCAACGTTCCTTCCTTATCGGGGATCCCCCTATTGGGAAATCGACGATTGCGTTGTCGCACGTCTCATGCAACACAAAACCCCGAACCCCGAACTCCGACCTCACGCCACCTGTCCTCCAGTGAGCCTCGTGGTCCCACACTACCACATCACCCTCGAGATTTCACGGATCGCGAATCCACGATGCCAGTGTTCCTCAACGTCGAGAACTCCAAATCCCCGAACCCCGATGTATCGCTTCTCCGGTGACACCTGTCTACGGGATTGACGCTTGGACCCCACGCACCTTCCTCGATCGGGAAATCATCGATCGAGAATTCGTGGCTTCTATTATCATGATTCACAGGATCCCTCAAGTCCCGAACCCTGAACCGCGATGCCACCTGTAAATGCCTCAGGACGTGGCTTAATGCCCTGACACCTGTCTCCCACTTGTGCTATCGGAAAGTCGTGATTCGGGAATTTGTGATTCCTAAACGCACAAAGTCACATACCTTACTAAATCCCGAATTCCGACTCCTCGGGATCTTACGCCACGTGTCCCTGCTTTGATCGACAGCTCCCGTTGATTCGGGAAATCACGGATCGCGATTTCAACGAGCATGAAACTCTTGCCCTCTCAAACCTAGATATGTCGATATGCTATGGCCTGTTCCCTCCTTGCGCCTAATGGTTAACCTCCGTGCAACTTTTCTTGGATCGGACGATCGGTGGGATTTCGCAGATCTTCTCGGCGAATCCTGGTCGTCAATTTTCCTCCTCGTTAATTTCTCTGCTCCAACTCTCCATTCCAGTTCGAGATTTCTCCTGGTCCTTCTCTCAGGGATCACAAAGGGGCTATTCCTCTAAAACTTAATTTCTCTGACTCCTTCAGAGATTTTGCGCACACTGCTCATGCTCGACCTCAACAACCCTCAAGTGTTGGACTCGTCCAGTCTATGTGCACTCCTGGAAACAACAGCCCTGTCTTTCTTTTCTCAGACTTACTACTGAGACTTCAAATTCCACCTGCACTTCTCCTGCATGGCTCTACTAACCCAACTCAACTTATGGGAAATCGAGAATAAGAGTTCAATTGTCTGGCCTCATCAACGCACTTTATGCAGATGAATTCGACTGCACTCTATGCAGGAATCTCTTGGCTCAGACAGAGAAACAATTGAAACTCATTCTCCTCTTTCAGACTTCAGTTAAAGTCCTGAAATCACATGCATAACATATTCAAAAGCAAATGCATACAAAGGAAACAGAACATTCAGGAACACATAAGCGACATACACAGAGATACAACACTAGTGATAAAATTGAATCAAAAGCTCTTTTCTATTAATTCAATCTGTACATGGGGTTCTTCACCAGGTCTCTGCTTGCTCTTCTCTTGCTCCTGTTCTCAATAATTCTGAATGATACAATAATACAAAGGAGGGTGCCTATATTCCGTTTTCCCTCTCGAATTCTACAACTATCAAATCTACAATTAATTCCTATCTAACAGCATTAAAACTAATAAATGCCTTCCTATATACAATACAATACAAGTGCGCTTCTTTATGAATGGCTTCATGAAAGAGCGGCACAACAATTCCCAAGGTGTTTCAAAATTTGATGCTGGCGTTATCCAACTGTCTTTTCTGCTCCACGCACTGGCTCGCTTGGTGAGTGATTGATGCTCCTGCATCATTTTTAACACCTGAGCATTGTTCAAGGGTCATTGCTTCATGAATCCCTTCCTAGGGAAGTTCATCACCAACATCCGAAGGATAGGTGGACGTAGTCATGTAATATTTCATTTTTTGATAACATGGCCTCCTAAATCCACCTTCACCCTCTGCATCAACATTAGAATCTTTGTGACAACCACTCTCTCTTTCATTGTCGTCCCTTGCTCTAAACTCATTTTCTACACACACATTTGAAAGTAATTATAACATTTAACTTGACAAAAATTTAAATACACAAAAATACAACAAAAATAAACAAAATAAAAGAAAATTACCAGAAATATTTTCTTATCCTGAGTTATTCCCTACATTCTCAGGTGTAGGAATATCAATGTGAAACCTATCTAAGAAGGCTGCATCCATAGAACTTGTTTGATTACATTCTGCAGTTGATCTATTCACAGACTCGTTTGAAAATCTCCTATGAGGAGATTGTTGTTGGTCACTCGGAGTCTCAGTCAAAGAAGGAGTTCATATTATTCCTTATTGGGAGAGCCTAGAGTGTTTGTGAGGAATGTTTGGAGAATCCCGTGTCGACATATCTCCTTAATATCTATCCTTTGTAAATTCATAAAAATTTAAGCATAAGACAAGTACGAGTTAATATCTCCAACATTGACCAACACAAATTATGAAGAAAGAAAAAATAAATAAAAAATTAATAGAAATGTTATTTATGTTAAACACAATTATAATAGGGTGATGCATAACTACACTACCCATGCCCATTTAAAATAAATTCTGGTTCCTTAATATTAGAAAAAATAACCTTGGTAAATCCACCAATGTAAAGACCCCTCAACCGTTACGACTATAAGTGAAGCAAAGAGCAAGATTTTTATTTTTATTTTTATTTTTTGGCAGAAAGGCAATGATGACACATTTAACCACAACCTGATGATGAACACAATTCCTTGAGATCAAGCAACATAAAACAACGACTCTACACGCTAGCACATCAAGCAATAGGGCGAGACATTCGTGGATCAAGGAAGCAATGACTACCCGCATGACACAACAACACAACGCCTACAAGACAAAAGAAAACATCAACAACCCGACACAATGGCTTCGATGAAAAATAACTAGAACCATACGTTATGCAAACCTAGCGCCTTAAGGCATTACAAAACCAAGTCCCAACAACTGCTACAATGAACAACGCCCCCATCGAGAGGCATAGACTCCGACCGAGTTATCAGTCGCTTCTATCCTTTAGGGCGCACAATGATCCCCTCATTAGCGATAATGCAATCTCTAGGTGATAGGCGTGACATCAACCATGGCTCAACAACGTAACTTGACCCTCAACACCAACTAAAACCACATGCTAGAAGATCAAAATAAATAACTAAACACCTAATGACTAACCCCAACACCCAATCGAAAAGTCAACGAGACAACTATGACATTCCAACAACATAGTGATTTCTTTGCACAACAAATCAATCTGTACATTCGAAATGATTAATATTAAGACAAAAAGATCATTTTAACTAATTTCCCAAGCCGATATCAGATAAGTGTTCCTAAAGAGGGAATTGTTATCCTTTAACCAGAGACAAATAGTAAATTGCTAAGTACTAATTAGGTCTAGTCTAACTACTTGTTCCTAACTATAAGCATTATTGATAATGTCCTTTAGCTAACAAAATATGAAACATAGAACATCTAGTAAATTGGATTTAAATGGTTTTAAAAATCAGAACTGAATATCCCAATCCTTAGATTAGTTAATACTATGTTGTCAATAGTAATTAATAGCTATTATAAGATATGTGTTACTTTTTGTTTAAATTTTCCATGGTTAACAAGTATAAAACAAATTAGGCAAAAAGTTAAATTGTAATCTCCATCGTGAACGTTAATGTGTTGATTCGCTGTTGGTTAAGTAATTATTGGCTGTAAGAATTTGCCAGGTAAATTTTTATTCTGATTTACAATCGCTATCATATATTTTCTATGGGGGTTTTCTATCATACCCAATAAATAGCTGTCGATTTAAATATTCGAAAGGAAGAATTATTACTAGATATCTTTGTCATTCCATGAGTGAAAACACAGGGTGCAATGCATGATAAAAGAAATTAGTGTAAACTTATATATATTGTAGATAAAATCAAATTAAGAAATTGTTGGGCAAATAATATATTACGTTCTTCTTAAGGTAAGGTATAACCATATAGTGTAATATCAACGCAAAGGGTGAATGCAATCCAAGGGTTATCTTTTTATCTGTCAATTCCCAGTCAATGCTCAAGATCTTGATGCAGGAAGTTAAGGAATCACTGCCCATTAATCCATGCAGAGTTATAGCCACTCCTTAACGCTACAATGTTGTTTAGAAATAATTATAGTAACTATCTAAGTTGTCCTGCAATGTCATCTACCATCAAGAATATTGTCCAATCAATCTCTATCAGGTATTGTCATTGCCATTAATATTTTACCGTTATCCCAGAAAAAAATGAAAGTCCATACTGGATTGTTGTGAATAAAAATCCACCAATACAAAAATGAAATGCCACCAAGGCACAAAACAAAATCCATTGCCCTCCCCACAACATTTACGCTACTCGTTTCGCTGAGCATGGGGATTTATGGAATAACAATAATGCTCGTTTAAGAAAATATGGCTGTGCAAAATGGTACTGACACTGTAATCGTTGAGCGTAATAAAGGAAAATCAACCCATATCAAATAATATATCTTGTTTTGCATCTATTTAAGACATAACCATAACACTACATAACGTTGGGAATAAAACGAAGCCTATCTAAGATTAGCCATCAATTATTAATTACCTCATGGTGATAGCAATATAAAAACGCAAAATAACTGTCAATTACTATATGCAACTGTGTTAGCAATATACTATGATTGCATATAATTGTCAACTACCCAACACATGATGATGATAGCCAAAATGGGATGGGATACATAAGAAGGAATGGAGATAAATAAATAAAGTAAAACATAGGCATATCCTTTCAATTACATTAACACAGTCCTTCCAATCTACAAAATCGCAGTCAGATAGTATTTGTTATCATTGAAGGTGAAAATCCACTGTCACAGGAATGTTAAAAGTAGGTGAACAACAAAGTATTCACTGGCAATCGTGGTTCAAAAGAAAAATGAAAACGCATCCAATAAGATGAATTACTCGTTGCTTAACCAAACGCTGGAGACACAGACCAAACATCGACTGAAAATAAATCTAGAATGTGTTGAACACAATCTGAAATATTCTATTTTCCTATCGCCATGGGTCTTATTATTATAAATCTGTTAGGTACAATAATAACTGTTTAAGGGTTTTCTAATAACGCTATCAATGGAAAACTGATAACACTACCATAAAATAAAATGCAAATATAATCAATGAATAAAGAAGAAAAATAAAAACTGATAACGTTATCATAATGAAATACATTTGTCGTCTATAATGGTAAGTTCACAGTCTAAAGCATGGAAAAGTCACAGTCCAATATGAGGGTAAATCGCTAACTGTAAAATGGCAAATCATGGTCAAGTAGAAGGTAATTTGATTGTAACAACCCTCCCGTCATCACGACATCAAGCCTCACATAACAAGTGCAATTTTTTTTTTTTTTTTTTGTTGTGTGTGTAGGAAGGTAAACATGAAATTACTCAACAACGCAACGTAATGACAAACACCACACAAGAAACTCATGCAACAAAAACATAACGAACTAAAAATATTATGAATGACTACCCGCCTGTCCTACCCTGCCAAAGTTAGGACCTCCAGGACACATAAGCAACACTCAAGCCCAGGTTCTCATCGATTTTGACCATTTAAGGTCTCAGGGCTGGCAACTGTTTTGAGGAACAAGGAGGTGGATACATACCACCTGACAAAATTATACTAAGCAAAATAAAGTTCACAGGCCAAGAACAACATTATTTAAAAGAAACCACAGCACCCTCAACGGGAAGCGCAAGCCAAAACGACTTCACCCCAAAAACCCGATCAATCGTTGAGTCAAGCGAGTAGATAGTTACCGTTTGTTTAGTCATCTGTCACGAGCCCATATTAGCATGTCTAAAAGCAAATTATCAATAAGTTACAATCTAAATTAGCCTTAAAAAAACAAACCTTCAATGGGTGAGCTGAGCTCATGACCGAACCATCAACACTATCTGACTATTAACATTGATATGGAAACTGCCAGTGACTATCATCATCGTAGCTTTATGTTCAGGTAAATAACCCATCAATAACCTAGCATTTAATCAAAAAAAGGTAGTAACTTAGGTTTCAGGGTCAAGTGTTTATGACAAGAAGACATTAGAATTCACCTCTACTCGGTTCATCGCCTTAGAATGCTAACAAATCCATAAATTTCCCTGCCAGAACATAATAGAAATCTATCATGAATTAAAAATAAAACACCACCTTAATGTTGAGTGACAGTTGGGGTCCTGGTAAGTTGAAGGCTGCGTTGGTCCAAATGCCATGCATAAATGCATGAGGTGGCTGTCACGGGGTAAAGAGTGGCTGTGCGGATAAGGTAACTACAAAAAATCATATCAGAACCCAACGAACTGGTTATTAATTAATATTATATATATATATATATATGTATATGTATATGTATGTATGATGTATGTATGTATATTGTTTTTTTTACAACGCAGAGGCAAATTTATTGTCGGACTGGCGCTTAAAAATCGTTGTAGCTTATCTAAGGGTACACTCTAACCTCAAGGAAACACCCATGCTCGAATTGTTGTGTCAAATTAAAATAACAAACATCATTATTTGATGTTGGGCGTACATTAAGACTTTACACACCTGTTCTAAGGAATCAACACTGTGCAGGTGTTTAAGAGATAATATCGAACGACCATCTGAAATCGTTGTGCATACATTTAAGACACACTCCAGAAAATAAAATGAATCGTTGTGCATATAACTATGAGACATTCCAGAAAATAGAGATGAATCATTGTGCATTTAGCTATGAGACATTCCAGAAAATAGAAATGAAATTGCTATGCATATAATTATGAGACATTCCAAAAATAGATATGAAATCGCTATGCATGTAATTATGAGACATTCCAGAAAATAGATATAAAATCGCTATGCATATAATCATGAGACATTACTGAAAATAGATATGAAATCGCTATCCATATAATCAAGAGTCATTCCAGAAAATAATTATGAAATCGCTATGCATATAGCTCACTATGCCTGTCTCCTAACAAGAATATAATAGCCCTTACAATAGAAAAATATCATAGATGCGCTGGAACCAGAACACTGTACCACTCCAAAGGGTTGTATCATTGCACACCAATTAGAGGAGTTACACTAACTAGCTCAACATTCCACGCATATAATAAAGACTAACATCAACTACATTAAAGGGCTGTATCGCTGGATATTATTACAATTCGCTACAATTCTATAATCATCGCCAGATACCAACACTACATCAATGGTAAGATAATTCGAATATAAATAGCTATGAAGAAGTCTGCTGTGTAAATTCCCTATTGATACTGAATCAAGTAGATAATTTGTAGACCATTAGGTATGGATGGAATGGGTACTGGTACATATTAAATTAATAAGGTACTAAATTTCAGTCGCAATCGCTCAAGATAGATTCGCCGAGGTTTAGGTGCTAAACACAAGATAGAAGTAAAAAGGGCTAGAGTTGAAAATTGGGGATGGGAGTGATAACCAGGGAATAATGGCTCAACACTAGAAGGCACAAGGACCATCATCAGGATCAGACAATGGGGTAGATGGCGGGCCATAACATCCTTCTCTCATCATCCTTGCATAGGAAAGCAAGATGTTGAGATCCATAGGTCTTTTAATGCTAAGGCGACGATCGTAGATCAGGCTCCTGGCCGACTGATCAGGCGAGGACTGATGAGTTAGGAATGGAGGCTATACAACCTCAAGGTCACAATCAACACACAGGACGGTCACGACATACAAGAAGTCGAAGGTCACGGAAATCAATCAACCAATCATTCGGCTAGGCTATAAAAAATTTAGTCATGGAACTAGACAATCAATTTACCTACCCAATACACATGTAGATCTAAATCACAAATCCTACAACATTCTATTATTCAACAAAGAAGTGTATCATTGCTTCTTCGCCTACTCTGAGTGTCATCCGCATGCTCCGTGCAATTCCCGCCCGCCGACCGTCGAGACTACATCGGTACCTCCCAGCCAATGCTAGGGGTACTCTTCTTCCCCCTTAGCCCCCCAAGTTGTAAAGGGGCCACACACACTATCCAAAGATTTCGTCTATCTCCCAACTCACCTCACAAGGCCGAGCTACCACTCCTCTCCGAGCTGGGTATCCCAACTCCCCACAAGTAAATTAGTCAAGTCGATATTTCTACATCATAACGTTACGCAAACAGATGATCATCCTTTCTCCTTCTCCTTCCTTCATTATATAGAATTTCCCACTTCCTCTCTTTTCTAAAATTTCATTTAATTAAAGTTTTTAAAATAAATTCCTAAAAATTCTTCTTTGTACAAGTGTCATCCATCCCCTTCATTCCTCCATTAATTAATTTCTTTAATTAAGTAATTATATTTATTTCCCTCACCCACCTAGAGTTACTCCTAGAATCACTCCTAGGTGTCCCTAGATTCCCTTACAGGTTTTAAAGGCTTTCCCTAATATGAACTTGCTAATTCAGTTAAAATAAGAAAGCTCTTAAATGTGGATTCCTTCCTAAGTTGACTTCTCGCTTTTCCCCTTAAGTTCCCCTTTTTCCTTTTTATGTTACCTCCTTTCCCTAGTTTCCTATTTTTTTATTTTCCCTCTTTCCTGTTTTTCTTAGAACTCAAAAAGGCAAATGTGATAGTTATCCACTTTTTCCCTTTTTGTCATTAAATTAGTAAATTTTATATCATCAAAAAGGTAAAACATTTAATTCCCTCATTACATTTTATAACAACAGATTATATATATATATTTTTTGAATAAATTAATTTCTTATTCTCTTCATGTTACAAGATTTTATGAAGGCCATAATTATTACTTAAGTGGTTTTTATTTTAAAATTTGTTATTTTATTTTATTTTTTTATTTTTTTATTTTTTATTTATTATTATTATTATTATATATATATATATATATATATATATATATATATGTAAAGGTAGACAAAATTTTACCCCTAAAGAAATTTTAGACTTAGAACTTAGATTTTGTACTGGGCGAAATTTAATTAGGGAAATTGTTTTAAAATTTGTTAACTTGTTATTTGTCTTAGGACCATCTAGGTTCCCCCTTTATCATCATCAATGTGACGTGCCCTTCAGGATGCACTAGGTGCTCCAAGGATGCCACTCGCCTCATTTGTTCCCTTGTGCAACGTGCCCTTCAGGACGCACTACGTGCTCCAAGGGTGCCACTCGCCTCTTGGCTGATTGGTAGACATCAATAACCCCTAGAGTCAACACTCTGTTAGGTGAACTTGTGGGAGACTAAGGGATTCTAAGGAATAAGGCCCCCACCTTATTGTGCGCCCATTAGAATCATCATGAGCGACTGTCGCAGTCTACCCTCACGACATTGTGGGTCCTCTTGAACTAGGTAATCGTTAACCTACAGTTCGAGCCATGATGGGAGTGCTAGTAGGTTATGGTAAGGTAGTTGTCCACACCTCTCCCTCAACCTCTCTGGTAGTCGTGTGTGACCCTTTACTCCATATGTGAGTCTGGTTGGCAAGCTATCGTCAGCCTGCATCATCAACAAATCATGTCAGAACATATCCACATCATATCATCTAATCATATGTACTAATATCATAGTAAAACAATCAAACCCCAATGGCACACTCCCTGACTCGATCCAGAGTCCAAGGGGTTCCATCGATGCCTCTGCATCCTCAAGGTTCAAAACCCTTCACACTTAGTAAAACCGAGTCAATATCACCTGTCTATGTCAATGTAGTAAAACAACCTATCATCAACCCATAACGCCTCATAATAAAAATCAAGAGTTTTAATAGCATCATAATCTGGATCACTCACGAGCAAATGTCCTCAAAGAATAAGTTTGCTCAGTGTGCTAGAGAAGGATGTTACATACACCCCCTCTTGGTCTAAACTTCGTCCCAAAGTTTCACAGTATAAATGCTGAAATAAATGTATCATAGTAACATATGTCTATCTATCAAACAAAAATGGAAACTACTGGTGCATATCATATGCGTCCTCCTAGGTCGTCGAGTGCGGGCTATAATTGTCCCACTGGACCTTGACCTGATCTACCGTTTGACGTCGTAGTTTTCAAACACGATGCTACAAGATGCGGACCGGCTCAGTCGTGAGCACTCCCTCATCCGATACCTGCAAGGAACTCATGTCAATAACATGTGTAGGATCACTAATATAATGTCTCAAAACAAATACATGAAAAACATCGTGCATATGCCTCAACGAATCAGGCAAGGCTAGTCAATAGGCCACAAGCCCCTTTCTCTCCACAATATCGAATGGTCCCACAAACCTAAGAGAGAGTTTATCTCCCTTCCCAAACTTGATCGAAATCTTATGCGGTTTAACCCGCAAGAAGACTCAATCACCGACCTCGTAACTACGGTTGACATGATGCACATCGACATAACTCTTATGTCGATCCTGTGCTTCTTTAATCCTTTGTCTTATTGTTTTCATTTTCTCTTCCATTTCTTGGATCACTTTTGGTCCCACCAGGACCCTATCCTCAAGTCGATCCCAACTCAAGGGCATCTGACACGGTCGCTTGTAAAGAAACTCGAAAGGCACCATCTTAATGGTGCTCTGGTAACTGTTGTTGTAAGCAAACTCCATGAGTGGCAAGAATTCCTCCCAATGCTTTTGTTGGTCCATCACGTACATGGGCAACATGTCCTCCAAGGTTTGGTTCATTCGTTCGGTCTACCATCAGTCTCCGAGTGATACGCAGTACTAAAGTTAAGTTGGGTTCCCAAGGCCTCTTGGAAACATGTCCAAAATCGTCTGGCAAACACCGCTCCTCGATTGAATATAATCCTCTTAGGCATGCCATGGAGCCTCAGAATATCACTGATGAAAACTCTAGCTATGTCAAGTGCTTGATACGTTGTACGCAAAGGAATAAAGTGAGCACTCTTCATCAGAGTGTCTACTACTATGAAAATCGAGTCATGTATCCTTGTCGTTAGTGGCAATCCAACAATAAATTCCATCAAAATAACCTCCCATTTTAATTCTGGTATGGCATGTGGTTGTAGTAATCCTACTGGGTGTCTATGTTGAGCCTTTACCTATTGACATTCTAGACATATGACCACATAGTTGACTCTATTGTCCTTCATTCCCTTCTAGAAGAATAAGGGTTTAAGGTCTGCCCTCATCTTCGTGACTCTCGGATGAGCCATGTATACTGCTCTATGATCCTCTCTTAGGATCAACATCCTCAACTCATCGTTTGGCGATACGTAGATCCTACTTTTAAACCTCAATAAGCCATCTCTATGAAATGAAAACCCTTCAAATCATGGTATCATCATGGTGTTTTGTCCGATAAAACCCTCGAATTCTTTGTACCAGTCATGGTCACACTGTAAAGTTAGAATCTTTCCATATAGATTCGTTTGAAGAGGCAACACCGAAAATATGTGTGGTCTCCAACTCAATGCATCCACCACTCGGTTTACTATTCCTTTTATGTAAGTAATCTCGAAGTCGTACTCGCTAAGCAATTCTGACCAACGTCATTGTCACGCGTTTAGGTCACTTTTAGGTCACTTTGCGTAAATATGTGTTGTAGTCCACAATGGTCAGTCTTGAGTTCAAATTTTTGTCCAACAAGGTAGTGTCTCCAAACCTTCAAGGCATATATGATGGATAATAACTCCAAATCACGCGTCACGTAGTTCTCCTCATGCCTTCTCAGTTTCCTCGAAATGTAAGCAATCGCTCATCCGTCTTGCATCAAGAATCCACGTAAGCCTTCCTTGGATGCGTCAATGCATACCAAGAAGTCTGCGTCCATGCCAAGGACCTTTAGTATTGGTGTGGTTCTCAACAATTCCTTGAGCCTTCGAAATGCTTCTACGCATTTCTTGGTCCAAACAAACTTCTTGTTCTTCTTTTGCAACTCCGTGATTGGATTTGCTATCTTCGAAAATCCCTCAATGAACCATCGATAGTATCCAGCTAAACCCATGAAGCTACGCACTTCTGGGACATTCGTAGGCACGAGCCATTCCATAATAGCCTCAACCTTGGCTAGATCCATGATGATTCCTTCTTCGGAGATGACATGCCCTAAGTAGTGAATCTTCGACTGATAAAATGAGCATTTGGACAACTTCCCAAACAATTTTTGCTCTCGCAAACACTATAGTACCAAGTGTAGGTGCTCGTCATGCTCCTCCGTCGTCTGAGAGTAGATCAAAATATCATCAATGAATACTTGGATGAACTTGTCCAAGTACTCGCAGAACAACCTATTCATCAAACTCATAAATACCCCTGGGGCGTTTGTCAATCCAAACGGTAAAACAGTCAACTCGTAATGTCCAAACCTCGTCTTAAAGGTGGTCTTAGGGATGTCATCCTCCTTGATCCATAACTGGTGATACCCTGATCACAAATTGATCTTGGAGAACATCGTCGCGCCCTTCATTTGATCAAATAGATCATCAATTATCGGCAATGGATACTGATTTTTGATCGTATCCTTATTCAGTTGATGGTAGTCAATGCAAAGCCTCCATGATCTGTCCTTCTTTGGTATGAAAATAACAGGTGCACCCACTAGGACATATCAGTCCCAGGTCCAACAACTCCTTCAGTTGCATTTTCAACTCTTGACACACTAGGACATATCAGTCCCAATAACAGGTGACACACTAGGACATATCGGTCCCCGGTCCAACAACTCCTTCAGTTGCATTTTCAACTCTTGTAACTCCGGGGTCGACATCCGATAAGGCGTTCTTGCTATCAGTTCAGTCCCTAGTTTTAGGTCTATGGTAAACTCCAACTCCCTCTCCAGTGGCATCCCAAGTAACTCCTCTGGAAACACGTCCGCAAACTCTCTCACCACCGGAAGGTGTTCTAGACCTTCTGCTACTCCCTTCTAGTTTAACGCAAGGATCGCATAAAGCTTGCACCCCTTGTGCATACTCTTTCATAGCTGTAAGGAAGAGATGAACCTTGGGGAAACTCCCCGGTTTCATCCTACAATCACACGTCTTTGTCCCTCATCATTGACCAAGCTCAACCGTTTTGTCTTATAGTTGAGTATCGCCTCATGCGATTCCAACCAGTCCATACCAATCACGACGTCATAAGATCCTAAGATCGTGACGTATAGGTTGGCCCTTGTGACAAACTCTCCTAGGTTAAGGAAACATCCCATAACCTTTCCTCCAACCTTCTGTTTGGCTCCCGAAGCCATCTCTATAAAGATAAACTCGTCCTGTTCGACTGCCTTTACCTTAATCCTTTTTAGTGCAACACCAGAAATGAAACTCTCGGTAGCACCAAGATCTATCAAAATACTAAGGGTTTGGTTAGCAATGGTACCTGTTGTCTCGAGCATAGTCGATTGGTGCTCGTCCTAGTGGTTATTCACCGCTGCATGAATTCGATGGGCCTTGCCCATATCTCCCACGGTAGCAGGTTTGGATGATCCAGACACTCTGGTCCTCTCCACAGGGCAGTCGCGCTGGTAGTGTGGCTCCCCACACGTCCAACACCCCTTCTTCAGCCCAGTAGTCTTGGTACATGAAGTAGAAGATGGCAGCCCATCGGTCTGGAACCCTGGTCTGTTCTGCTAAATAGTCCTAAACTGCTACTGCTGCGGGCGACGCTGTGGTCCCCGATAAGGTGTTTGTTGTTGAGGCATCGGTCGTCGAGGTGTAGTGAAAGTGGATCCCCTATGGAAGCCATGATATCCTGACATATGTCTCGTTGGTGTCTAGTGCTACTACGTTCTAGATGAAACTTCCCTGCTGGTCTCGCTGGAGTCCTGGTCTGACCCCCACTGATAAGCTCCTCCTCTGCTATGAAGGCCTTCTGGATGACATCATGCAAGGTTTGAGGCATGAAAATCCTAACCTTTGCATGCAAGTTGTTTTTAAGTCCAAACGCGAACCTGTTGACCTTAAGTTTCTCAGTGTTAAGGTGCGGAGCATACCTGAGCAGCTCCATAAAATGGGCCTCGTACTCGGGCACCGTACGACCTCCCTGTCGTAAGGCGTTGAACTCATTGAGATAATGCTCAATGAATTCCTCTAAAAGGTACCTCTCTTGGAACCATTCCTTGAACAGTTCCCATGACACGTCTTCGATGACCATGTTCAGTTGTGGTAGGAGCGTCTTCCACCATAGAAGAGCGCTCCCCTTTAGTTGAAAGACTTCCATGCAGACCTTCATGTTGGAGGTATAATCATGAAGTGCGAAGCACATCGCCATGCTCTCCAACCATGCCTCGGTGGCTGCACCATTCAGGGCACCAAAGAACTTGGGAGATTTGACCTTCTCGAGTTCACGGTGAATGCTACTAGTACCAACTGGAGCACGCAGTGGAACCTCAGCGGGTGCTGGCGCCCTGAACATATCTCTGTCCAAATGGATGATCAGTGCCGTGGACATGCGCTGAAAAGATCTCATCATTCCGACTACATCACAAACTACTATTTGCTCCTATCTGAGAGCCTACTCGTCTCCCTACGGGTTAGACCCCTCAGGTGTGGATGCTACTGGAGGTGCAGCGCCTCCTCCCCTAGCATCCCCTCGTCTGCCTCTGCGGTGTCCTCTAACCATGATTACCTGAACGCACACAAATAAACTCAATTAGAAATAGTAAATCAAATCATATCAATGAAATCTATAGCGATCCCATGTCATGGGTTGAACCTTGCTCTGATACCATATGTAACAACCCTCCCGTCGTCACGACATCAAGCCTCACATAACAAGTGCAATTTTTTTTATTTTTTTTTTGTTGTGTGTGTTGGAAGGTAAACATGACATTACTCAACAACGCAACACAATGATGAACACCACGCAAGCAACTCATGCAACAACAACATAATGACCTAACAAGATTATGAATGACTACCTGCCCGTCCTACCCTACCAAAGTTAGGACCTCCAGGACACATAAGCAACGCTCAAGCCCAGGTTCTCATCGATTTTGACAATTTAACCTCTCAGGGCTGGCGACTGTTCTGAGGAACAAGGAGGCGACTACATCCCACCTGACACAACCAAGCCAAGCACAATAAAGTTCACAGACCAAGTACAACATTATTTAAAAGAAGCCACAACACCCTCAACGGGAAGCACAAGCCAAAATGACTTCGCCCCAGAAACCCGATCAATCATCGAGTCAAGCAAGTAGATAGTTATCGTCTATTTATTCATATGTCACGAGCCCATCCTAGCATGTCTAAAAGAAAATTATCAATAAGTTACAATCTAAATTAGCCTTAAAACAAACCATTTGCGCAATTTTAAATTACAGTGTCATCAGAGTACCATCTAAATCAATTTACCTTACAATATTATTATTTGTTATAAGTTTTCTATTTTTAAAAATCAATATCCAATAGTTATTTATATATATAACAATATCCCAAGGAATAGATTAGGTACCTCTTAACGATATTTACACAAATTCCTCATCCCACAATAATAATAATTTTTTATTAATAATATAAGTACTTCAATGCTCTAATATAATAATCATTAGAAACTTAAACCATTTCCTAAACATATGAGGATGTCTAAACAAAGTTTCTATAATGATCATACACTTCATCCACTCTGAACAATAAAGGTCTACACTATGATAGTTCATGTACATTATCAGTTCACCACATGACATAATATAATGATAAAAGTTAAAATAAAATATATTATTATTTAAATGAAAGAAGAAATGGGACATGATTAATTAATAAATAGAAGACTAGTTTACTTTTTGGTGCAAGAAAACCTTACATTAGTTGTTCATCATAACTATAAATCTAAAAATATGTAGGTGATTAATTTCAAATTTTGCCTAAATTATAAACGAGGTTGAGGTCAAGGAACGCCATTTTAAATGTAGAGGTTAATGCCATTAACGCTACCTTCCTATTTTGAGCAGTGTATCATCCTGTCA
>ML786241.1:407752-457652 GCA_009831015.1 Picea engelmannii | reverse complement strand
ATTCTTTTGGCACTTGAGAGTTTCTTAAGCTCTTCCTCAATGAGACAACTTCTTGTTCAAGTTTCTCACAATCTTCTTCTTTCTTTATCATTTGGACCTTCTTTACTTCTACTATTCTTCTTGCTTCTTTGAGTAGAGTTTTCGAGGAAATGGTTTCTTCTCTTAGTTTCTAAAAGTCTTCTAATTGTTTCTTTAAGCTTACAATTGTCTTTTCATAACTACCAAATTCACTTCTTAGTTTTCTACGCGTGTCCTTGAGCTTGCTATTTTCAATATCAACATGCTTCAATTTTTTAAGATTCTCATCTTCTTGTTGAATCATTTCTACTTCATGATTTTCTTCTTATTCATTGTCATCTCTTTCAATCCTTGGATGAGGACATTCAAATTCAACATGTTGTACTCCTTCACAATTAAAGAAAAATAACTAACCTCTATTTTCTTCTTTGAAATTTGAGATGTTGTAATCTTCTTCAACTTCTTATTCTTCTTCTGCTTCTTCCCTTACATAAAATTCTTGTAGATTATCCCAAATCTCTTTCACTGATGCACATGATCCCACCTTGGATTTCACTAAATCTGTCAATCCATCCAGGATGGTATCTGTTGCCAGTTTGTTGTTCCTTTTTGCTTCCTTCTGAGATGCAGTCTTTGGTTTCTTCAAAGCATTGTATCCTAAAGCAACTAATAACCAAACATATACCCTAAGATCTTTCAAGTAAGTTTCCATTCTATTTTTCCAGTATTCAAAATTTCTTCCATCAAATGGTGGAATCCCATTTGGAATGTTTCCTTCCATTTCTGCATAGGATCTTCCTTCTAGTGGTTAAACTGTACTAAAGGTAACCTGCTCTGATACCAATTGTTGATACTTAGAGGGGGGTGAATCAGTATCAAGAAAAATTTTAAATCTTTTTCAACTTATAATTAAGCCATTCAATTATATTCAATGAGAAATGAACAATAGTATAAGAGTTACACCAATACACCACAATACACCATGCACAATATATGATAAATAATCAATAGTTATTGTTCAAGGGAAGTAATGACTTTCAAAGATATCTACAACTTCCAAATGTAAAGGGAGGGATAAACGTCCAAGATGAATATACAATCCTCCAATTTCAAGAGAGTGTTGAACTCTCCATCCTTGCCCCTTCCTTCCACCCAAGAATATATTTAACTACATATTAACCCGAGCCCACTTCCACTATTAACATACATGATTTAACTACACATTAACCCGAGCCCACTTCCACTATTAGTACTAACCCCTATCATGAAATCAGATGGGTGCATACTGGACAGTAAGTGTTAGGGTTGTGACTTGTTGCGCGAGGTGGATCCCAAACCCCAGCGGTTTCATCCTTTTCGTTTGGCCATGTCACTTGTCAACTGGCGTGGGTGTTAGTTCCACTAATGACTGTGTTCAAGACCTCAACAAAGAAAACAAATAAACCACTACTGTGTTGATACTGAGAGGGGGGTGAATCAGTATCAAGTACAATTTAAAACCTTTTTCAACTTATACTTAAACCATTCAATTATATCCAATGAGAAATGAACAATAGTATAAGAGTTATACCAATACATCACAATACACCATGCACAATATATGAGAACTAATCAGTGGTTATTGTTCAAGGGAAGTAATGACTTCCAAAGGTAGCTACAACTTCCAAATGTAAAGAGAGGGATAAACCTCCAAGAGGAAGATACAATGCACCAATATCAAGAGAGATTTTAACTCTCCATACTTTCCCCTTCCTTCCACCCAAGAATATATGAGAGATAATAAAACTTTACATTAAATCATCACCATCAACCAATCATCACATAAAACCTGATAATGCTTCTTGAGACTTCTTCAATTTCTGCAATTATTCAATTCTTGGAGTGCTATGATCCTATAGATAACATTAATCAATGTATTCTCTAAAACTCCTCCAAGTTTCACTCCTTGAATCCTCCTAAAAAGTAAATTATAGAAAGAATGGTAGATTTTATTCAATTCTGGTCTATTCAGGAGACCGAACTTGCACAGAATGCCCCGCGCTCAATATTTAACATCAAATTCTGAAACTCACACACATGAAACTAATGTCCGTACTCTTTCCAATTCAATTTTTCCCACTTCATTTGGATTCTCTATGAATAAGTTATGACTGTTTTACCCAGAACACATGTTTATTGACTAGCTTCAAGACTGGTCACAAACCTTATCTTCCACAAACTGTATCTCCATAATTATAGAGAATAAAGAGCTAAAATTTTTACCATAGGTACCTTGATATGTATTCTCAATACCATAGTAATTAAACCATCTGAATCATTCTAGAAAAATGTTTATAGAAAAAATGGTAAGATGACCTGAAAATAACATACCTTAGAACACATCAGCAAAAGACTTCATCCTCTCTTGAAATCCGGCCTTCTTTACTTCTGATTTCCTCTTAAATTCAACTTGTATCAAATGAATGTATAATGATGTGTATTTATACCATTTATTTCACTTACTTTTAAAATTAGGGCTGACCTGACACTTTCTTATTTTGTAATTATTTTCTTTAATTATCTTCAAGGCCTACATGTACTTCCTTATTCAATTCACTTTGTCAAATTCAAAAATTCATTTCTCCTCAACCATAAGGATCCATGTGACGTTCCACATACCAATAGAAACAACATGATGTATAATATCCATCCATGGGTGTTGTATATGCATGTGCATTGTTCGTCATGTCGAAATACCTTCATCAATCTTGCAATCCAAAACCCATGACTAGGGTTGACATCAATGACAACAACCAATCTTCCAACGTATTGTGACAGTTGGGATGCACATTTTAGTTAGGGTGTAGTCGTGGCAAGGAGCCCCATATGCAACCAAGGAGAAACCCACTTCAGATAATACACCCAACTCTATTTTCGTATAAACTCAATGAAAGTATGTGTTGCCTTGGATAATTATATATATACTAATCCTTATGATAATGGGTTTGATTCTAATAATAATGTTTTAGTAATCTCTTGATATATATAATTATAAGGTATTTATTAAAGAGAAGGGATGGATTGTTGGGAATGGTCACAATGAATTCTCAAGTATCCGTTCAGTTGGATGTGAGGAGGAGAGTGCCATGTCTACTCGAATAAGGGACTCTAGTGAAATAATTTGGTAGGTACCCTAATTAAAATAAGAACCTGTAGACTAGAGTTACCTTAGACCTCATGGTCATGAATCACTCATAGTATGATGGGGAGGCCCCACTTCAACTTGTTTGACATATGCTAACACATGTTTTGAGTGATAAGAATAAGCACGAGTTACATGGAAGGGTAATCACCTTATTTCATTCACTGATAATAAAAATAAGTACACGTTGTATTCTGAGAGAAATTTGTTAATTGCGAAACAAATCAATTATAATAGAATAAACAAGTTTTAATGCATCTAGCAATTTTTTTTTTATTTGGAAATTTTGGGGTACATTACATATGGTATCAAAGAAAAGGTTACAACACTTGGATCTTAAATAGGGGAAAAAATGTTTACTTAGCACATGATTTCTGTTTAATGGAAAAACTAACAAAACATTTATTGTTACAAACAAAAAAACATTATTTTTGTTGTGATAATGGAAACACGGAATGAAGAGGAGGTCATGCTTGAGGAGAATCCTGAGAAAGGACCTACTAGAGAACCTGGACATAATAGTGAAGGAAGTTCCGCCACCCAGGTTCTACCATCCATGAAAACCTCATTGTGGAACAACAAGTTTTCAAGGCACACAATGAGAAACTGAAAAAGGCACAATAAGAAAAACATGAAATAAATGAAGTATTGTTGCATAGCATAGTAACAAAGAAGATCCCAAAAGACAATAATTAGGAACAAAAGATCAGCAAAAGGGCCTCCAAAAATTCTGGTCCTGAAGGAGAAAAAGGGGACAACTCTTCCGAAGGCACACCATCAGCAGAAGATAAAACAACCATACTAAGAAAGAAGAAACAGGTGGACCACCTGGAAGGAGAGTTTAATAAAATCAAACCATGCACTTTTTACAAAGAATACAGGATTGGGGAGGAGGTTGAAGCATGGTTACTAAACATAAAAAAGTATTTCCAGATCTACAATTATTCCAACAACATGAAGGTCAGAATGACCATCTATAACTTGAAAGGAAAAACAAGTATATGGTGGCAGGACCTGAATTTGGCCAAGGGCCTAAAGGAGAGATAGATGGAGTGGTCAGATTTGAATAAATACTTTAAGAAGAAGTATTTATCTCAAAGTTACTATGAAAGAAAGACCAAAGAGTTTTATGAGCTACGACTCGGTCAAATGACTATGGATGACCTGATAAACAAATTCCTAGAATTATTAAGGTTTGTGCCTTATATCCAGGAAGACAAGGAAAAATCCAATGGTTCCTAAGTTTCTTACCACAGTCCTATAAGGATAGAATCAAGTTTGACAATCCCAAGACCTTAAGTGAAGTTTTCAGAAAATCCTGAATGTGTTACGATCAATACAACCAACGGTCTGAGCTTCCCAAGGCTTGTAAAGACAAGAAACATGACATAATGAACCAACAGAAGAAGGGATATCAATCAACCCCTTTCTGGAATGCAACAAAGATTTTCCCAAGGACATATTTCCACTCCAATAACCAGAACACCCAAGGAGGAGGTAAACTAGTAAATTTGGGAACTAAGAAGTTTGGGGACAGCCCAAAAGAACCGTTAAAATGTTGGGAATGTGGAGAAACTCACTTAAGGAGTAATTTTCCACGTTTAAGTTTTGAAGCAAGGACTATGGTTCACAACCTGCAAGAAGCCTCTATAGTGGGAGATGTGGGCATAAGCTTACACAGGATCAATGCAGCCATGGATGGCCGACAAGCCGATCACCAGTTCACCGTAGTAGAAGTTGAAGGTAAAATTAGCAATAATCATGTTTTTGTTTTAATTGATCCAGGGGATACTTTGAGTTATGTTGCTCATGATGTAGTGGATTCAAATAAACTTAAGAAAGTAAGACATGCAAAATCTTGGCTAGTACAACTAGGAACATGAACAAAAAGAAAAATAATTGATTTCATTTCTGACTGTGAGTTCAGTTTAGGTGGTCAAAACACAAAGATAAATCTGAATATCCTACTGCTAGGGTCTTATGATATAATTATTGGGATGGACTGGCTAGAGAAACATAAAGTAGTTTTGGATTGTTATCAAAAATCACTCACTTACAAAGACAAAAACAACATTGTTAGGAAAGTACAAGGTATATGAAAACCAATCTCAGTTAGGAAGATTTCAACAATGCAATTTAAGAAGTGTATGAGAAAAGGTTATCAGATTTATGCTATCCAAGTGACAAATCTGTTGGAATAAGAAAATAAACCTAGGCTAGTATATTTTGTCATCTTACATGATTTTGAAAATGTGTTTGTTGACGAAATACCTAAACTTCCCCCAAGATGAGAGATATACATCTCGATCGATTTATTGCCAGGATCAACCCCTATATCTAAGGTGCCCTATCGAATGAGTTTACAGAATTAATAGAATTAAATATTCAACTACAAGAACTATTGGACAAGGAATACATGAGCACAAGTGTCTCGCCATGGGGAGCACAAGTCCTTTTTGTTAAAAATAAATATGGAACTCTAACATTATGTACTGATTACATAGAGTTAAACAAAATGATTGTTAAGAACAAATACCCTCTACCTAGAATCAATGATTTGTTTGATCAAGTATGTGGGGCAAATATTTTTTCTTAGTTGGATTTAAGATCTGGTTATCTCCAGGTTAGATTAAAGGATGAAGACATAAGTAAAACAACATTTAGGATGAGATATGGACATTATGAGTTTGTTGTTATACCGTTTGGTCTCACTAACGCACTAGCAACATTTATGTGTTTAGTGAATAGCATTTTCAGTCAGTACTTGGATAAGTTTGTTTTGGTATTATTGACGATATCCTAGTGTATTCAAAAACATAATAAGAACATGAAGAACATATAAGGATAGTATTGCAAACTTTAAGAAAACACAAACTATATGTTAAGTTCGACAAATGTCACTTTTATCAAAAGAAAATACAATATGTAGGACATGTAATATCTGAAGAAGGTATTGTAGTTCACCCAGAGAAGATAAGAGCCATCATCGAATGGCCTATCCCTAAGGATGTAGCAGACATTCAGTCATTCATGGAAATCACGAGGTACTACCACAAATTTATAGAGGGATTCTCTAAGATTGCATACCCTATCACATCCCTACAGAAGAAGGGAACCAAGTTTAATTGGTCACATAAATGTCAGGACAATTTTAATAAGTTAAAGGAATTATTAACAACTGCACCCATTTTAAGGGTAGTAGACCCGAATAAAGACTTCACAGTTTGCATGGATGCGAGTAAAGAAGGTTTTGGAGGTGTCCTAACTCAAGAAGGGAACATTATTTGTTACTAGTCCCAAAAAATAAAAGAACACGAATGAAACTATGACACTCACGAATTGGAATTAGCAGTCGTCATCCATGCATTAAAATTGTGGCAACACTATGTAATGGGCATAAAATTTATTTATTAACGGATAACAATGGCATGAAATTCTTGTTTAGTCAACCAGGCCTTAACACAAGGTAAGCAAGATGGTTGGCCTTCTTGAGAGAATTTGATTTTGAGGTAAGACACATCAAGGGTAAAGAAAACAAAGTGGCAGATGCTTTAAGTAGAATAATTCATGGGTTGCTTGAGATAAACATTAGCAAGGCATAAAGGAACATTGAGAAAGGGATAAAGGTTGCAAGTAATAATGATGAAAAATACATTAAAACAGTGGCATGTTTACAAAATAATGAAAAACATTTAGACAAAACAGATCTGAGTTTAAACAAAATGGTCTACTACAATTCAAAAAATGATTTTACATACCGGATTATGTTGAATTAAAGTTAACAGTTTTGGACAAAGTACAGAAGAAACCATATTCTAGTCATCTGGGATACTAGAAAATGGTAACAACACTAAGGAGGTTATTTTATTGTCCTAATATGAAGGGAGAGACAACAAAATACTTGTCTAAGTGCCAATATTGTCAACAGGTCAAGGCTGAACACCAACACCCAGCTGACATGTTGCAGCCTCTACCTACACCAGAATGGAAATGGGAGACTATATCACTGGATTTTATCATAGGTTTTCCTAGAACTCAAAAACATAATGATTCAATTATGGTAGTAATTGATAATCTTATCAATTCTGCACATTTTGTTCCTATAAAATCTACTTATAAATCTATTAGCATCGTTGAAATATTCATGAAGGAAATTTTTATACTACACAGTATTCCTAAAATGGTGATTTCAGATAGAGGTGTAAAGTTTAAATCTACATTTTGGAAAGAATTGTTTGCAGGGTTAAATACTAACTTGAATTTTAGCACAAGCTACCATTCAAAAATGGATGGGCAGACTGAACAAATGAACCAAATCATGGAATATATGCTACAGATGTATGTAATGATGAATCCAAGTAAGTGGGAAGACTACCTACACTTGGTGGAATTTGCATACAATAATTGTTACTAGACCTCGAGTGAGATGATCCCCTTCAAAGTACTATACGAAAAAAAGTGTACAACTTCGATTAGATAGGATAACCCACTTGACAGACTCATGGTGGGACCAGAAATGCTCCATGAAATGGAGAATATGGTAAGAAAAGTACAACAGAATTTAAAATAGGCACAGGACAAACAAAAATGTTACGTAGACTTGAAAATAAGACACCAGGAGTTTCAAGTTGGAGACCACATGTATTTAAAAGTCAAAGAATGAACAATTTCATTAAATCTAGGAAACTTTTACAAGTTGGCGCCCAGGTTTTGTGGCCCTTTCGATATATTAGCTCGAATTGGACCCGTGGCATATCAACTGGCACTTTCCGCAAATCTGAAAATTCATAATGTATTTCATGTTTCTTTGTTAAAAAATTATGTTCATGATCCTACTCAAATGATTGATTGGAACATGGTGCAGGTAGAACCATAAGGCGAGTTCCAAGTGGAACCTCTGCTCATTCTAGACAAGAAAGAAACAATACTATGGAATGAATTTATTTCCATTTTGGCAAATTCGAATTTGGGAATTTATTGCCATTTATGGCAATTTTAAATTTTGAATTTTGAATTTGGTTAATTGTAATTTATTATTGTGACTGTTGGGAAAATATTTGATTTTCCCAACCAACTCTTTGACTATGACACTTGTAAGAAACAAATATTTTTTATATTTATTGCTGAGAGACAAATGGAAAAACTAGGTTGAAATCAGTTGGCCATGACTCCATGAGTGGGGAACATGTTGGAACTACCTCAGGGATGAATTTTACAAGTGGAAAATCAAGAATTTGGCCATTAGCAGCCCCTACAAATCAAGGATTTGTAAATCTGCAAAAATTCCCAAGGGGGAAAAGACCTAAGCACAAGATTCTTTTGCATATATAGAATATGGGAGGAGGCAGGACATTGCCTGGTATGTTGGGAAAAAGAATATCACTTTCAATTACGAGCACTGTTTTCTGAGTGTGAGGCAAGGAGAATTATCTGATCTCAAGAGGAGACTAAAGCTAAAGAGGATTTTGGAGTTTGTCCTCATGGATTCACGGTCAGGCTAGGGGGTGAACAGAGCAAGTAGAATGGTTGTTTGGTTCTATGGTTGGGTGGAACTTGGTTGTTCAATTTTTTGTCTCAATGCTTGGTTAAGATATGTACTTCTACTTTCCTTATTGATTTGTTTTATTGATTAAAAGGCTAAGTAGAATGAAATGAATTGTAGAATGAGCCTTTGCAGTTTGATTTTTATTTAATGAGTAAAGTTAACAAAGCTACCATGTGTTAGTTGTTGTAGGTACACGGGATATACCTGTAAGTTAAATAAAATAGAAAAAATATTACTGTGTTAGTTATAACCCCTTCCAGGCATATGAATATATACATATAGGTACTCAGTTTTTAATGATCTTTGAACTTTGAAAAATGCTAAATATAATTCTCGAAGTATTTATATATAGGATAAATATAGGATATAGGATATATATATATATATATAGATATAGATATAGATATATATTGTTGTAGATTCAAATATACATAGCTATACAAATATCTAAGGAACATTAGATTTTACAAACACCAAAGTGAAATTCAGAATGAATACAAGAATGAGAAATACATATATGTATATGTTGATGCTCGTACAAAAATTTAGTGCCAAATAAACACCTTAAAACTAATACGCAGGAAGGCTTTTATACACTTGGGCCCCATGAATTTTTTAGGTAACCATCCTTTGATAAGGCTGTGCCAAAGCATAAATAATTGTTACAGTTCATATTTACCATAGTAAAACTATAAGAGGAGATTTCAATTTTTATATAGTACTTTGTGCAGAGGCTACTCAAGACATCGCAGTACTTTGTTTGAGTTATAGACATTTTGTGTGTTTTATTACAATAATAAATACATGATCTGTATACACATAGCCATGGGACCCAAGTATTTACAAACAAAGTACCATGGTTAGAAACCCAGTGCCACTTGAAACCATGCCCGAACATTCAAACTAATACTAAAATTCAGAAACCAAATACCTTTGCCACATAGGGCACTGTCTTGGATCTGGAGACTATGAATGTTTAAAGTCCTACAAGGAAATCAAGAAGTTATAATTAGTGTTAAGTTAGAAGTCAACAAAATTGAAATACTGAATATAGAACAATTACTAGGATAAATTTTACGAAATGGAAATATTGTAGATTTAACATATGGACTTCACTTAGCTTGAGATTTGGGGAATAGATGTTTGTTATTCCATTTGCGTCGATGAGGAAATTGTCCATAGTCCCGAAGGGGGGAGTGAAACAAGGATTTCTTGATGGGTACCCTTGCAAAAAATAGGGGTCCCATCATTATATTTTGGTAATCGAATCTTTAACCAAATATTTCAGAAGGAAATAAACAAGAAACATTCTTGAACAAGAATTATAAAGAACGTACAATATAAAACGTACTCCACAATAATTTCACAAAATTAGATCACAAATAATATTACGAGATTTTGCCCTCATAAATATAAGAAAAATTACAGGTCGATGAAAAAGAATAAACAGATTTTTGGATACCTAAATCTCTATTCCTTTCTTCATATGAATGAGGTGAAATTTGATAGATTAACTACCAGATTCCAGAACAGAGAGTATAGATAATATTTTAAAATTTATTAAGTTCTGAAATAATATTACAAAGTGGAAATATTAACTTTGTATATATGCATGTACAAGAACAAATATGGAAAATAGACTAATTGTTGATTAAAACAAAACCTTATACAACAGTAAATAAATCCTCACCGCAACTACTTGGATTGATTTGCGAATTCACAACTTTAAACCCAAGAATGCAATATTTCCATAGTGAGTCAGATATAAGAGGTTAATAGTGCAAAGAATTAATGCTAATACAAATAGAATAAATAAGGCAAAAGTGAAACCCATATCTACAAAGAATTCAATAGGAAAATAACCAATTAAAAGGGTGAATTTAAGAAATGAGGATCAAGTCTTGGCCTTGACGGAGAACCCTTGCGAAAGGAAATATGGGTTATTTTAGTGTCCCCAAGATCGATCCCTTTGTAAGTTTGAGGTATGAAATGAATTGTAAATATGTTTTATAGGCTGGTGAGCCAAGTTTATATAAGCTGGTAAGCTTATGTGATTGTTAGGACAGAGAGCCTAAGGGTGTAAGACCAAGAGCCTGCTTTTGTATATGTAATCATGCAGAGAATTAATAAAATATAAACACCGTCGTGTGCAGGCCGACAATATGAATGAGTGATGGGGGACTAAGCATCCATAGAGAGGGCAAGGAATTAGGGGCTGGAAGATGGGAAAAGTGGCTAAGTGTTGAGCCTAGGGGGCTAAGCCTAAGGGCTTAAGTCCTTAGGAATAATATTTTAATATTATTCCCAAAGACATGTGAATATTACGTTTTTACCCTAAGTTCTTTTGGAATGACATGTGACTTCCAAAGGGTGGAAGGAATGCATGATGATGGAAGCATGCATTTCCAAGGGTGACAAGTGTCAACCCTGGTGCATGCGAATAAAATGACCAAGATGAGCCGTGAGAGGAGTTCCTCCTCCACTCTACCTGACCGTCTGAACATGAACGGTCTAACCTTTGCAAGAATACCCTAGTGCATCTTCTGAACCGTACGCTTTGTCCGACCTAGGAAGAGACCTCGTGCAATTCTGAAACTGTAGGGGGAAAAGTCTGTGTTGAGTTCGGGGATAGTCTATGTTGATTCTGGAAGGCCAAGACACCCTTTGTCTAAAGAGATCGATCCTATGTGTGGAGTCTCTATTCCTAATCCATAACGGTGAGACCATTCTGTCATTGCTGAGCCTATTGGAAAGCCTGTGTCTGTTTTCCCCGTTGGTTGTTGTGGCCACGCAGTGCTGGACTGCATGTGGCTTATGGGCAAGCTTGAAAAACACTCTCTCCAGGTGAGAGAGGTGATTGAATTGGAAGAAAAGGTTGCTTGGCCTATGAGCGACTCTCTCCAAGTGAGAGAATGCATAGAGGAAGGAGAGAACTCTTGGAAGGAACCCTGTAGCTGCCACAGATCTCAGAGACTTTTGGTTCGGTCTGTTGTTGTAACCCAAGGCAAGGGAGGTTAGTAGCCGAAGGACTGTCTAGGTGACAGAGAAGGTGTATACTCCTGGGGTGGAACAGGCATGTGGGGAAGGAGAGTCTATGGGAAGTGAGCATGAGTGGTTCCTGGGAGAGAATTCCTTCCTTGTGACTCTGTGTTTTCCTTGTAACCTTAGCCTAGCCTAGGATTCCCTGCCTTGGGGGTGGAGCTTAGTCCCAGCTCGGGGGTGACCCACTTTTGAGCTGATGTGCAATGTGGTCTAAGGCTGGTAGGTTCGTGGAAGGCCTGCACTTGGTTGGTGGAACTACCACTGTTTCAAAGATAAGTACCACATTATGCTTTAATTACGTTTCTGTATCTTTGTGTATTATAATTATCATGTATTCTACTGTGCATTTGGATTAATGTTAATTCCATGGATTATTTATGTTAGTAATAATTCTTATGCTTACTCTGAGCTTAAATGTGTTTCTTTGATTAAACGCATGCTATTTTTATAAGGCCTGTATGAGTTGTTTTCCGCAAGGTAGTGCCTTCCTGGCCCTAGCAGGGAATGAAGAGCGCTACAGTTTGGTAACAGAAAGAGTGTTACAATTCTGTATCAGAGCGATACATCTCAAAGTGAAAGAGTGTTACAATTTGGTATCAGATTCAAGGTTTCAACACTGAGCCTAGATGGGCCAGTTGAGTGGTCTTTGGACCGAGGGTGTGAGGAGAAATTATGTCTAGAGGATCGATTTTGGACCCTGGAATTCTCTAGATGTGTCAAGGTGTTACTTGATGTTCTTACAAGCTCAGGAGGTATAGCAGTGTTGTGAAACCGCGGCCAGTGTGGTATATTGGCACAGGGAGAGAGGACTCCACATCAGAAGCATTGGATCCTTAGGATCTGTTTGGAAGGGAAGGCGAAGCCTTGTGACCGTCAGATCTGGATAATGTGCACAGGGTTTAAATACCCCTTGGAGTTTCACAGGAACGTGGAAATCAAGATACGCAAAATCCTGAAATTCGTTAGGATCGTCCATCGAGGAAACCATGTGGCTGTCGGACGACGTTTCGACACCCGAGAAACCAAAAAGGAAGACCCTTGTGTTCGCAAGTCGTGAGTTAGTGAAGCATGGATTCCCGAAATGATCTACATCATAGATCATAGGAGAGGTTTGACCGCCGGATCAAAGTGGAAGAGTAAACCATAATTCAGGATTTCGGCAAACGAAAGTTCGAGATGTGGGATGCACAAACTTCCAAAGCCCAAAACCCTAAAACGCCGAAAACGATCTGCACCGTAGATATGAGGAAGGAGTCTAACTGTTGGTTTTTTCTTGCAATGGACATGGGTGCATGAATGTGTACCACATGCCAGTGAGTCGACAAGACAGGCGAGAGTGGTAGGACCTGATAACGTCACTGATGGTGATGTGGACCCTCCGGAACGTGCCACGTGCCACTATGGTTGAGGGAGAAAACTGTGTTGTGGGCCTGAAGAATAAAGTAAATCGGAATTTCAGAATTCAGGGGTTGGAAAGGGAAGTGAGTCTAGAAGTCTCAAGAAGTGAAACCCTGAAACCCGAAGTCCCGAAGTCCCGAAACCATCAGAGACTGAAGAACCGTAACAGGTTTTAAGGGCGATAGCTATGCTATGGGCCCGGAGAGCAAGGAAACAGAAATTTTTGATTTCGAGGATCGTAGCGACAAGAAGTTAGGAGTCACTGCATAGTGAACTCCCGGGTATCGAAAACCTGAAGTTCCGAAGTCCTAAAATTTGCAGAGTCGAATAGATCTTAGAAAACTTTGTGAAGTCAAAATGTTTTTCTTGTTCATAGTGGCTTATGAATGTTGTAAGTTTTCTTGAAGGTTTCAGGGATTGAAAAAATTCAGATTGATTGCACATTGTGTGTGCAAAGTTCAACAAGTGTCAGGACAGCCAAGAATAGATGCCGAGTAAGGAAATGGAAGAGGTGCGGAGTGCCTCCATTTCAGAGGATGAAAGAGAAGGAAAGGATGTCAACTTGGGAGTCGAAGGAACAAACTCTAATGGGAACAGAAAAGAGATAAATAAAGAAGAACGAATGATGAAAATCATTGAAAAATTGCAGAAAGAAGCCCAAGTACGTCAGGATGATAGCCGAAAGCTCATGAAAATCAGGGATTAGTAGAGTGAATTCAACTTAAAAATGTTGAAGAGCCTGGGAAGAATAGAAAATAAATTGGAGAAATAGAGTGACACAAGAATATCAAGAAGTGTCATAACCCCTGAGAGGAGAAGAAGATTGAAGAGTGGTAGTAGACATTACCATCTCTCCCCAAAGCATTCTGGCAAGGAAGCACACAATAGTTCAAGCCCATCCCCTACCAGAAAACATCAAAAATATGGAAAGGATAAATTGAAAGGGGAGATGAACAAGATCAAGCCTCCAACGTTTGATGGAGAACATAAGAAGGAGGAAGATGTCGAGACATGGTTGCTTGGCATGAAGAAATATTTCCAACTGCAGAACTACTCTGCTCATGCAGAAGGAAGAATTGCGATGTACCAGCTAAAAGGAAAAGCATCCATGTGGTGGGATCAATTTGTGCAAGTGCAACACATCAGAGAGAAAGATATCACTTGGAAGGAGTTTAAGAGGTATTTCGAGAAGAAATAACTTACCAAAAGATATTATGACAAAAAGATGAAGGAGTTCTTCGAACTCAAGCTAGGCAGCATGACCATTGATGAGTACGAACGAAGTTTCTTGGAACTTATGAAGTATGTTCCATTCATCAAAGAAGAGACTGTCAAGATTCAGAGGTATCTGAGTGGACTGCCACCTTCAATCAATGATAAGATTCAATATGATGATCCTAAGACTATGGAAGAAATGATAAGAAGGGAGAAATGCTTATATGAACAACAAAGAGAAAATCCTACCTTTTGGAAGGCTTGGGATGACCAAAAGAGGTTTAAGAAGGAACAGAGGCAGAAGGGAAACAAGCCTCCATTTTTCAGAAATAGTCCTCATGGATAGCCATCCTTTAGAGAGCCTAGGAAGGGCTAAAGTGGGTGAACAAATTCCCAGACTGTCACCTATGGAGTGTTGGGGCTGTAAAGGGATCCATAGGTACAGAGATTGCCCCCACAGAAAGGATAGAGCGAGAACCATCCACAATGTTCAGCAAGATGAAACAGTGGAGGATATGGGTAGCAGAATGCCAAGGATCTACGCAGCCCTGGAAAACAGGCAAGGATAATTTCAATCGCACATGATTGAAGTGGAAGGTATGAATAACAACTGACCACTAATTATTTTAATTGGTTCAGGGGCTAGCCATAGTTATGTAGATCCTAGGGTGGTGGAAATTTTGTGTTTATCAAGAAGAAAACATGAGAATTCTTGGTTAGTGCAGTTGGCCACAGGGACTAAGAGGAAGGTCATTGAATTGGTTAAGTCATGTTCAGTGAACATGAAAGGATTGAGCACTAAGGATGAATTGAATATTCTTCCTTTAGGCTCTTATTTCTGCTTAATTGGGATGGACTGGTTGGACCAACACCATGCCCTCCTGGACTGTCATAACAAGAGGTTTACATGCCTGGACGAAGAGGGAAATTGGAAAATAGTCCAAGGAATTCCCAGAGCCGTGGCTATTAGAGAAATCTCAACCATGCAGCTAAAGAAGTGTTACAAGAAAGGTTGTCAATTATTTGCATCCCATGGGGGAGAAGCATCCAGAGATGCAGTCTTGAAGATGGAAGACCACGAGGTACTCAAAGAGTTCAAGGATGTATTTCAGGAAGTACCTGGCCTACCTCTGAAGAGGGACATAGATTTTTCTATAAATCTGATACCAGGAGTAGCTCCAGTTTTGAAGGCTCCTTATAGAATGAGTACACCAGAGCTAAAAGAGTTGCAATTGCAGCTTGAAGATCTTTTGAAGAAGGGGTACATTCACCCAAGCATGTCACCTTAGGGTGCCCTGGTCCTATTCGTGAAGAATAAAGATGGGACATTGAGGCTATGCATTGATTTTTGGCAGTTGAATAAGGTAACTGTCAGGAACCAATATCCTCTGCCAAGGATCGGTGATCTTTTTTATCAGTTGAAGGGTGCGAAAATATTTTCAAAAATAGATCTCAGATCTGGATATCACCAGATGAGAATAAATGAGGAGGACATCAGCAAGACTGCCTTTAGAACAAGGTATGGTCATTATGAATTCACAGTGGTGCCATTTGGACTGACAAACGCACTTGTTGTTTTCATGTGCTTAATGAATGGTGTATTCAGGGACTATTTAGACATTTTTTTCATAGTCTTCCTGGATGACATCTTGATGTATTCCAAGTCGAAGGAAGAGCATGAAAAACACTTGAGGATGGTTCTGCAAGTGTTGAGAGAACACCAGTTGTATGCCAAGTTGAGCAAATGATCATTTTATCAAAGGCAGATCCATTACTTGGGACATATTATATCAGAAGAAGGGATCAATGTAGATCCTGCAAAGGTTGATGCCATCCGAGAATGGTCAGTGCCAAGGAATGTGGAAGAAGTTAGATCTTTTATGGGTCTGGCAGGTTATTACAGAAGGTTTATAGTAGGGTTCTCAAAGTTAGCTCACCCTATTAATTCCTTGCAAAGGAAGGAGAAGAAGTTTCAGTGGACTGAAGAGTGTGAGAGCAGTTTCTAGCGATTGAAGAAGTTGTTAACCATCGCTCCAATCCTGAAGATTGCAGATCCAAATATGGATTTCGTGGTGTGCACAGATGCATGTAAGGAGGGACTGAGAGGAGTTCTCAGCCAAGAGGGATTTTTAATCTATTATGAGTCTCGAAATATAAAAGATCATGAAAGGAATTATGCCACTCACGATTTAGAGCTAGCGTCAATTTTCCACACATTGAGGAAATGGAGGCATTACCTCATGGGAAGGAGATTCGAATTGAGAACAAAACACAACGGTTTGAAGTATTTATTTGATCAATCGACTTTAAATTCTAGGCAAACTAGATGGTTGTAGTTTATGTGTGAATATGACTTTGATATCAATCATATCAAAGGGAAAGAAAATAAGGTGGTTGATGCACTCAGCAGAAAAGTGCACGAATTACATGCTACAACCATTAACATGTACAGGACTGAGATTAAGGACAGAATTTTGGAAGTTGCAAATGTTGATTTGTAGTACAGAGGTCTGGTAGCAAAGCTACAACAGCATGAGTGACCACAGACCCAGGGAAGTTACACCTTGGGAATTGATGGCTTACTTCTGTATAAAAACGGAGTGTATGTACCCAATGTCCGAGAATTGAAGCTGGCAATTCTAAAAGAAATGCATAATGTGGCTTATGCTGGACATCCTGGATATCAGAATATTGTGGCAGTTGTCAAAAGCCATTACTTTTGGCCGGGTATGAATAAAGAAATCACTGAATACATCACCAGATGTATGGAGTGCCAGAAAGTTAAGACTGAGCATAGGCACCCAGCAGGGTTGCTACAGCCTTTACCCATTCCTGAGTGGAAATGGGAAGTGGTGACAATGGATTTTATCATAAGATTGCCCAGAACAAGCAAGCAACATGATTCAATCATGGTGGTGGTGGACAAGCTTACAAAAGATGCCCATTTTATTCCACTGGAAACCACTCAGAAGGAATCAGATGTTGTTGATATCTTCTTAAAAGAAGTGGCATGCTTACACGAAATTCCTAAAAAAACTGTGTTTGATAGGGACCCGAAATTCACCTCGAATTTATGGAAAGGACTATTTAAGGGATTCAAAATGAATCTGAACTTTAGTATAGCATATCATCCCGAGTCTGATGGTCAGACAAAAAGGGTGAATAGAGTAATAAAAGACATACTAAGAATGTATGTGATGGATAAACCATCAAGGTGGGAAGAGTACCTGCATTTGGTAGAATTCACCTACAATAATGGGTATCACGCATTGTTGAAGATGAGCCAATTTGAAGCACTTTATGGAATAAAGTGCAACACTTGAGTGAGCTGGGATAATCCAACTAACATAGCAGTAGTTGGTCCTAAGCTTCTCAAAGAGATGGAAGACCAAATGATAAGAATTAAACAGAATCTAAAAGCTAACTAGGACATGCAAAAAATTTACGCTGATAGTAATAGAACCCACAGATAATTCAAAGTGGGTGACCATGTTTTATTGAAAGTGAAAACTAACAGGAGTTCCCTGAAGTTGGGAAGCTGCGCCAAGTTGGCAGCAAGATTCTGTGGGTCGATTGAAATCATGGAAAGGATTGGGCAAAATGCATACATGTTTGCATTACCTGCATCTATGAATGTACATAATGTGTTTCATGTTTCATTTCTTAAGAGATATATACCTTATGCTAATCATGTTATCAATTGGAATGTGATTCAGGTGGAACTGGAAAGTGTCCTGCAAGTGCATCCTGTGCGCATATTGGACAGGAAAAACAAACAACTCCATAATCGAGCTATAGAGCTTGTAAAGGTCCAGTGGACCTGGTACAGTCCTGAGGATGCGACATGGGAGCATGCAGATGCTATGCGGGCAGAGTACCCGCATCTTTTTAAAAATTTTGGAAAGCTTGCAGAGACAGTGTAAGGTTGCATTGAGGACAGTGCAGAAATAAGGGAGGGGGATTGTAGTGTCCCCAAGATCGAGCCCTTTGTAAGTCTAAGGTATGAAATGAATCGTAAATATGTTTCATAGGCTGGTGGGCCAAGTTTATATAAGCTGGTAGGCTTATGTGATTGTTAGGCCAGAGAGCCTAAGGGTTGAAGACCAAGAGCCTACTTTTGTATATGTAATCATGCAGAGCATTAATAAAATATAAACATCGTCACATGCAGGCCGACATGATGAATGAGTGATGGGGGACTAAGCATCCATAGAGAGCGCAAGGAATTAGGGGCTGGAAGGTGGGAAAAGGGGCTAAGTGTTGATCCTAGGGGGCTAAGCCTAGGGGCTTGAGTCCTTAGGAATAATATTTTAATATTATTCTGAAAGATATGTGAATATTATGTTTTTACCCTAAGTTCTTTTGGAATGACATGTGACTTCCAAAGGGTGGAAGGAACACATGCTGATGGAAGCATGCAGTTTCAAGGGTGACAAGTGTCAACCCTGGTGCATGCGAATAAAAAAACCAAGATGAGCTGTGAGAGGAGTTCCTCCTCCACTCTACCTGACCGTCTGAACGTGAACGATCTAACCTCTGCAAGAATACCCTAGTGCATCTTTTGAACCGTACACTTCATCCAACCCGGGAAGAGACCTCGTGCAATTCTAAAACTGTGGGGGGGGGGGAGTTTGTGTTGATTTTGGGGATAGTCTTTGTTGATTCTGAAAGGCTGAGACACCCTCTGTTTGAAGAGATTGAGCTTGTGTGTGGAATCTCTGTTCCCAAGCCATAACTGTGAGACCATCCTGTCCTTGCTGAGCCTATTGGAAATCCCGTGTTTGTTTTCCCTGTTGGTTGTTGTGGTCACACAGTGCTGGACTGTGTGTGGCTTGTTGGCCAGTTTGAAAAACACTCTCTCCAGGTGAGAGAGGTGATTGAATTGAAATAAAAGGTTTCTTGGCCTGTGAGAGACTCTCTCCAGGTGAGAGAATGCATAGAGGAAGGAGAGAACTCCTGGAAGGAACCCTGTAGCTACCACAGAGCTCAGAGACTTTCGATCTGATCTGTTGTTGTAACCCAAGGCAAGGGAGGTTAGCAGCCGAAATACTGTCTAGGTGACAGAGAAGGTGTATACTCCTGGGGTGGAACAAGCATGTGGGGAAAGAGAGTCTATGGGCAGTGAGCATGAGTGGTTCCTGGGAGAGAATTCCTTCCTTGTGACTATGTGTTTTCCTTGTAACCTCATCCTAGCCTAGGATTTCTTGCCTTAGGGTTTGATCTTAGTACCAGCTTGGGGGTGACCCACTGCTGAGCTGATGAGCAGTGTGGTCTAAGGCTGGGAGGTTCATGGAAGGCTTGCACTTGGTTGGTGGAACTATCACTGTTTCAAAGATAAGTACCAGATGATGCTTTAATTACGTTTTTGTATCTTTGTGTATTATAATTATCATGTATTCTGTTGTGCATTTGGATTAATGTTAATTCCATGGATTATTTATGTTCGTAATAATTCTTACTCTTACTTTGAGCTTAAATGTGTTTCTTTGATTAAACGCATGTTGTTTTTATAAGGCCTGTATGAGTTTTTTTCTGCAAGGTAGCACCTGCCTGGCCTTAGAAGGGGGTGAAGAGCGCTATAGATTGGTAACAGAAAGAGTGTTACAATTTTGTATCAGAGCGATACAGCTCAAAGTGAAAGAGTGTTACAATTTGGTATCAGAGCGATACAGCTCAAAGTGAAAGAGTGTTACAATTTGGTATTAGAGCGATACAGGTCAAAGTGAAAGAGTGTTACAGTTATGACAGAGAACTTTAGCATATCGTTATTCTACAGGAATACTCGCTGTTGAATTTTTAGGGTCACTATAATAGTGTTTAACCACTGGATTTGCAGAGATAGGTATGCCGTGAGTAACTCCAAGTAAATACCAGACTACACATCAAAGAAATGGCTGAGGGTATTTTCTTGTTGACAGAACCTAACACATTTTAGGACTATCCCTGAAGAAATAACTTAAAACCACGTGTGTAGAAGACATTACAAGATAACGAATTTTGGAGAAGTGATTGATTACCTCATAGAAGAGATAAATCCACAAGACAACACCATTGTAGAACTCATATATCTAACCAAATCTTAGACGAAAATATTCTAGAGAGTTAAGATTAACAAGAAGGGAGGTTCTCAACTAGCAACAGTAAAAGAAAAATCAGTCACAGAGGCAACTTAAGATGTGACTAACTCCCTTATATGTTATAGTAGTCCAAGCAATAGGGTTTTTATGATCTTACCTACTAAAGGAGGAAATAAGATAGACGCGTAATGTTTTCTTTCCATACGTAGAGTAGAAGCCCCCTTGTCGCCAGTGGTTACACACAGAGCAATGTACAAAGGTTAACGTTGGACATTTTAGGGAAAATTGCATAAGAGCCAAAGGAAATGGAACCTTAGTCACCCAAGTGACTCCCGTATCACGAAGTATTGGAAAATTTAGGCATTGGGTACACATGCCATGTGAATAAGCACACATGGCATATCCACATTGGTCACATAAATCTATAACCTGTACAATGAAACAAATGCATAACTATCAACCAGAAGAGTCTTAATGGAATTTACAGACATTGTTTAAGTACACATTAAACCGAGCCCACTTGCATTGTTAGCGCTAACCCCTATCAGGAAATCATATGGGTGCATGCTGGAGAGTAAGTGTTAGGGTTGTGACTTGTCATGCCAGGTGGATCCTAAAACCCAACTATTTCATCCTTTTTGTGTGGCCATGTCACTTGTCAACTGGTGTGGGTGTTAGTTCTGCTAATGACTGTGTTGAAGACTACAACAATGAAAAATAATAACCCACTACTATTACAGTTGGGATGCACATTTCAGTTAGGGTGTAGTCATGGCAAGGAGGCTCATATGCGACCAAGGAGAAACCCCCTTCGGATAATACACCCAACTCTGTTTTCATATAAACTCAATTAACGTTTGCATTGCCTTGGATAATTGTATATATAGGAATACTTATGATAATGGGTTTGCTTCTAATAATAATTTTTTAGTAAGCTCTTGATATATAGAATTATAAGAGTTTTCATTAAAGAAAAGGGATGGATTGTTGGGAATGGTCACAATGAAGTCTGAAGTATCCCTTCAGTTGGATGTGAGGAGGAGAGAACCATGTCTACTTGAATAAGGGACTCTAGTGAAATACTTTGGTTGGTACCCTAATTCAAATAAGAACTTGTAGACTAGAGTTACTTTAGACATCATGGTCATGAATGACTCATAATATGATGGGAAGGCCCCACTTCAACTTGTTTGACATACACTAACACATGTTTTGAGTAATAAGAATAAGAACAAGTTACGTGGAAGGGTAATCACCTTATTTCAACCACTGATAATAAAAATAAGTACACGTCGTATTCCAACAGAAATGTTTTAATTGCAAAACAGATCAATTATAATAGAATAAAGGAGTTTTAATGCATCTAGCAATTTTTTTTATTATTTGGAAATTTTTGGGTACATTACATATGGTATCAGAGAAAAGGTTACAACACTTGGACCTTAAACAAGGCCAAAAATGTTTTCTTAGCACATGCTTTCTGTTTAATGGAAAAACTAACAAAACATTTACTGTTACAAACAAAAAAACATTATTTATGTTGTGATAATGGAAACACAGAATGAAGAGGAGGTTAGGCTTGTGGAGAATCCTGAGCAAGGACCTACTAGAGAACTTGTATAGAGTAGTGAAGGAAGTTCTTCCACCCAGGTTCTAGAAATCATGAAAACCTCATTGTGGAACTGCAAGTTTTCAAGGCAGACAATGAGAAAGTGAAAAAGGCACAACAAGAATAGCAGGAAATAAATGAAGTACTGTTGCATAACATAGTAACAAATAAGAGACCAAAAGAAAAAAATGAGGAAGAAGAGGTCAGCAAAAGGGCCCCCAAAAATTCTGGTCCTGAATGAGGAAAAGGGGACAACTCTTCCAAAGGCACACCATCAACAAAAGATAAAACAACCACAAGAAGAAAGAGGAAACAAGTGGAACACCTGGAAGGAGAGTTTAAGAAAATCAAACCATCCACTTTTGACGGAGGATATAGGATCGGGGAGGAGGATGAAGCATGGTTACTAGACATAAAAAGGTATTTCCAGATCTACAATTATTACAACAACATGACGGTTGGAATGACCATCTATAACTTGAAAGGAAAAGAAAGTATATGGTGGTAGGACCTGAAGTTATCCAAGGGGATAAGGGAGAAACAGATGGAGTAGTCAGATTTCAAGAAATACTTTAAGAAACATTATTTATCTGAAAGTTACTATGAAAGAAATACCAAAGAGTTATATGAGCTACGACTTGGTCGAATGACTATGGATGACCTAATAAACAAATTCCTGGAATTATTAAGGTTCGTGCCTTATATCCGGGAGGACAAAGTAAAAATCCTGTGGTTCCTAAGATTCTTACCACAATCCTATAAGGAAAGAATCGAGTTCAACAATCTCAATACCTTAAGAGAAGTTTTCAGAAAAGTCTAAATGTGTTACGATCAATACAAACAACGGTATGAGCTTCCAAAGGCTTGTAAAGACAAGAAACATGACAAAATGAACCAATGGAAGAAGGGCTATCAACTAGCCCCTTTATGGAATGAAACAAAGAATTTCCCAAGGAAATATTTCCACTCCAATAACCAGAACATGCAAGGAGGAGGTAGACCATTCAATATGGGAACCAAGAAGTTTGGGGACAGCCCCAAAGAACTGTTAAAATGTTGGGAATGTGGAGAACCTCACTTAAGGAGGAACTATCCACTTTTAACTTCTGCAACAAGGACTATGGTTCACAACATACATGAATCCTCTACAGTGGGGGATGTGGACATAAGCTTACATAGGATCAACGCCATCGTGGATGGCCGACAAGTTGATCACCAGTCCATTGTAGTGGAAGTTCAAGGTAAAATTAACAATAATCATGTTTCTATTTTAATTGATCCAGGGGCTACTTTGAGTTATGTTTCTCCTGGTGTAGTGGATTCAAATAAACTTAAGAAATTAAGACATGCAAAATATTGGCTAGTACAACTAGCAACTAGAACAAAAATAAAAGTAACTGATTTCATTTTCGACTGTGAGTTCAGTTTAGGTGGTCAAAACACAAAGATAAATCTGAATATCCTATCATTAGGGTCTTATGATATAATTATTGGGATGGAATGGATAGAGAAACATAAAGCAGTTTTGGATTGTTATGAAAAATCACTCACTTACAAAGACGACAACAACACTGTTAGGACAATACAAGGCATACAAAAACCAGTCTCAGTTAGGCAGATTTCAACAATGCAATTTAAGAAGTGTATGAGAAAAGTTTGTCAGATTTATGCTATCCAAGTGACAAATCTGTTGGAAAAAGAAAATAAACCTAGCCTAGAATATTTTGTCATCTTACATGATTTTAGAGATGTGTTTGTTGACAAAATATGTGAACTTCCCCCAAGACAACATATAGACTTCTCGATCAATATGATTTCGGGATCAACCCCTATATCTAAGGAGCCCTACCGAATGAGTTTACCCAAATTAAAAGAATTAAATATTCAACTACAAGAACTGTTGGATAAGGAATACATCAGGCCAAGTGTCTTGCCATGGGGAGGACCAATCCCTTTTGTTAAAAATAAAGACAAAACTCTAAGATTATGCATTGACTACAAACAGTTAAACAAGATGATTGTTAAGGACAAATACCCCTCTACCTAGAATCAATGATATGTTTGATCAAGTAGGTGGGGAAAAGATTTTTTCTAAGTTGGATTTAAGATCTGGTTACCACCAGGTTAGAATAAAGGATGAAGACATAAGTAAAAAAACATTCAGGATGAGATATGGACATTATGAGTTTGTTGTTATACCATTTGGTCTCACTAACACACCAAAAACCTTTATGTTTTTAGTGAATAGCATTTTCAATCAGTACTTGGATAAGTTTTCTTTGGTATTTATTGACGATATCCTAGTGTATTCAAAAACAAGAGAAGAATACGAAGAACATCTACGGATAGTACTGCAAACTTTAAGAAAACACAAACTATATGCTAAATTTGACAAATGTGACTTTTATCAAAAGAAAATATAGTATCTAGGACATGTAATATTTGAATAAGGTATTGCAGTCGACTAAGAGAAGATAAGAGCCATCATGGAATGGCCTATCCTTAAGGATGCAATAGACATCTGGTCATTCATGGAAATCACCGGGTACTACCACAGATTTATAGAGAGATTCTCTAATATTTCATACCCCATCACATCCCTACAGAAGAAGGGAACCAAGTTTCATTGGTCACATAAATGTTAGGACAATTTTAATATGTGAAAGGAATTGTTAACAACCACACCCATTTTAAGGGTATTAAAGCCGGATAAAGTCTTCACAGTCTGCGTGGATGCAAGTAAAGAAGGTTTTGGAGGTGTCCTAACTCAAGAAGGTAACATTCTTTTTACGAGTCCCAAAAACTAAAAGAACACGAATGAAACTACGACACTCATGACTTGGAATTAGCAGTTGTAATCCATGCATTAAAAATGTGGCGACACTATATAATGGGAATAAAATTTATGTTACTAACGAATAACAGTGGCATGAAATTATTGTTTAGTCAACCAGACCTTATTACAAGGCAACAAGATGGCTGACCTTCTTGAGTGAATTCGATTCTGAGGTAAGACACATCAAGGGTAAAGAAAACAAAATGGAAGATGCTTTAAGTAGAAGAATTCATGGGTTGTTTGAGATAATCATTAGCAGGGTAGAAAGCAACATTGAGCAAAGGATAATGGTTGCAAGTAATAATGATGAAAAATACATTAAAACAATGACATATTTACAAAATAGTACATAAAATTTAGACAGAACAGATCTAACTTTAGACAAAATGGTCTACTACGATTCAAAAATAGATTATACATACCAGAGTCTATTGAATTAAAGTTAACATTTTTGGATGAAGTACAAAAGAAACCATATTCTAGTAATTCGGGATACCAGAAAATGGTAACAACACTAAGGAAGTTATTTTATTGGTCTAATATGAAAGGAAAGACAACATAATATTTGTCTAAGTGCCAAGATTGCCAATAGGTGAACACTGAACACCAACACCCAACCAACTTGTTGCAGCCTCTACCTGTACTGGAATGGAAATGGGAGACTATATCACTGTATTTTATCACAGGTTTTCCTAGAACTCAAAAACATAATGATTCAATTATGGTAGTAATTGGTAAGCTTAGAAAGTCTACATATTTTATTCCTCAAAAATCTACTTATAAAGCTATTACCATTGCTGAAATATTCATGAAGGAAATTCTTACACTACATGGTATTCCTAAAATGGTGATTTCGGATAGAGACGTAAATTTTACATCTGCATTTTGGAAAGAATTTTTTGAAGGGTTGAATACTAACTTTAATTTCAACACAAGATACAATCCACAAACGGATGGGCAGACTGAACGAACGAACCAAATCGTGGAAGATATGCTACGAATGTATGTAAGGATGAAACCAAGTAAGTTGGAAGATTACTTTCACTTGGTGTAATTTTCATACAATAATGGTTACCAGACCTTGATTGAGATGAGCCCCTTCAAAGTACTATACAACAGAAAGTGTACAAATCCAATTAGCTGGGATAACCCAGTTGATAGACTCATGGTGGGACCATAAATGCTCCAGAAAATGGAGAATACGGTAATAAAAGTACAACATAATTTAAAAGAGGCACAAGATGGACCAAAAAGTTACGCGGACTTGAAAAGAAGACACTAGGAGTTTCAAGTTTGAGACCATGTGTATTTAAAATTCAAAGCACGAAGAAGTTCATTAAAGCTAGGAAATTGTTCCAAGTTTGCGCTCAGGTTTTGTTTCCCTTTTGAGATCTTAGCTCGAATTGGACCCATGGCATATCAACTAGCACTTCATGAATGGAACATCAAGGTTGAAATCAGTTGACCATGACTCCATGAATGGGGAACATGTTGGAACTACCTCAAGGATGAATGTTACAAGTGGAAAATCGGGAATTTGGCCATTGGCAGCCCCTGAAAATCAGGGATTTGTAAAGCTGCAAAAATTCCCAAGGGGGGAAATACCTAGGCACAAGATGCTTTTGCATATATACCATATGGGAGGAGGTAGGACGCTGCCTAGTATGTTGGGAAAAATAATATAACTTGTTGTTATGAGAAATGTTCTCTGAGTGTGAGGCAAGGAGAATTATCTGATCTCAGAAGGAGACTAAAGATAAAGAGGAGTTTTGGAGTTTGTCCTCATGGATTCATGGTCAGGCTAGGGGAGAAATGAAGAAAGTAGATTGGTTGTTCCGTTCTATGGTTGGTTGGAACTTGGTTGTTCCATTTTTTGTCCCAGTACGTGGTTAAGATATGTACTTCTACTTTCCTTATTTATTTGTTCTATTGATTAAAAGGCTAAGTAGAATGAGCCTTTGCAGTTTGATTTTTATTTAATGAGTAAAGTTAATAAAGCTACTATGTGTTAGATGTTGTAGGTACATGAGATATACCTGTAAGTCAAATAAAATAGAAAAAATATCACTGTGTTATTTATAACCCCTTCCAGGCATATGAATATACACATACATGTACTCAGTCTTTAAGGATCTTTGAACTGTGAAAAATGATAAATATAATTCTGGAAGTGTTTATCGGATATATATATATATATATATATATATATATATATATATATATATCTGTGTGTGTGTGTGTGTAGATACAAATATACATAGCTATATAAATATCTAAAGAACATTAGATTTTACAAATACCAAAGTGAAATTCAGAATTAATAAAAGAATGAGAAATACATATATGTATATGTTGTCGCTCGTACAGAACTTTAGTGCCACATAAACACCTTAACACTAATACGCAAGAAGATTTTTAGACACTTGGGCCCCATGAATTTTTCAAGTAACCATCCTTTGATAAGGATGTGCCAAAGCATAAAGAATTGTTACAGTTCGTCTTTATTGCAGTAAAGCTATAAGTAGAGATTTCAATTTTTATACAATACTTATTACAGAGGCTACTCAAGACATCACAGTAATTTGTTTGAGTTATAGACAGTTTGTGTGTTTTATTACAATAAGAAATAAATGATCTATATAGCCAGAGGTGTGGGACCCAAGTATTTAAAAACAAAGTACCCTGGGTAGAAACCCAATTCCACTTGAAATCATGTCCGAAGATTCAAACTAATACTAAAATTTAGAACCCAAATACCTTTTACGCACAGAGCACTATCCTGGATCTGGAGACTATGAATGTTTAAATTCCTGCAAGGAAATTGAGAATTTATAAGTAGTGTTAAGTTAGAAGTCAACAAATTTTAAATATTGAATATAGAACAATTACCAGGATAAATTTTATGAAATGGAAATATTGCAGATTTAACATATGGACTTCACTTAGCTTGCGATTTGGGGAACAAATGTATGTTCTTCCATTTGCGTCGATGAGGAAATCATCCATAGGCCCAAAGGGGGGAGTGGAACTGTGACATCCCCCAAAATAATTTATTTTTAAGTTTGAAATTTCTTAGTAAAATTATTCCATTTTTGGTAAATTTGAAATTGGATTTTTTTTCCATTTTTGGCAATTCTAAATTTCAAATTTAATTATTTGTATTTAATGATTGTGACTATTGGGCAGAGACCTGATTTGACCCAACCATATTCTTGACTATGACACTTGTATGAAACAAAATATTGTATAATTACTGTTGGAAGACAAATGGAACAACCATGTTGAAATCAACTGACCATGACTCCATGAGTGGGGAACATGTTGGAACTACCTTAGGACTGATTGTTACAAGTGGAAAATCAAAAATTTGGCCATTGGCAGCCCCTATGAAATAGGGATTTTGAGAGCTGCGAAAATTCCCAAGGGAGGGAAAAATACCTAGGCAAAAATGACTTTGGATATATAGCATATGTGAGGAGGGAGGATGCTTCCTAGTATGCTGGGGAAAAATTATTGATTCTTGCCACTATGAACACTACTTGTTGAGTGTGAGGCAATGAGAAGACGGCTGAAAAATTGAAATGCATTTGTTGAGGAGGAGTTTCGAGTTAGCCCTCATGGATTCATGGTCAGGCTAGGGGGTGAACAGGACAAGATATTTGGCTGCCCCGTTCTAAGGTTGGGAGGAACCTAGTTGTTCCCTTTGTCTCCCAACAAATTAGTTCAGATATGTTATCCTATTCATTCTCTGTTTGAATGATTAACTAATGATGTATGGATTGTCTCTGTTGTATCGTATTGTTGAGTGAATGTTAATTTCCATGTGCTACTAGTTGAAAGAATTGCCTGGTCAAGCTTCTGGAAGAATTCATTTTGTAGGCTAGATTACTTATATATGATGATAATTTGTAGGATATTTTCCCAGTTAATCGAAAATCCTTATGCATAACTATCTATGTATAAATGGGATTGAAATCAAGTTTATATACATGTGTATTTACATTCCTGTAAGTAAATCTCAAAGTCATAACACTTATTCGAGACTTCCATTCTCGCATAGAATTGAATCAGAACTAATATGTGTGTGTGTGTGTGTGTGTGTATATTTACAGTTGGCAAATTGCATAGAAATTATAGAAGAAAACTAAGATTAAATGTCAACAACAGAATATATATATATATATATATATATAGATTTGTTCCTATACTATATAAGTAATGAATTGTTCCAACAGGCATCTAACTACAACTGTATAAATGAAATGCTAGATGCGGGTGGCCGACAAATTTTTTTGAAATAGAGAATCTAGAACCTCTTAGACATATCATGAAATACGATAAAAGTTGAAATTTCCTAGCCATAGTAATAGTAACAATTCATTCCAATCTTGATACGAATCGATACAATAAAATAAAGGAATACCAATAGCTCTATTGATATAGTTAAATTCTGGAAACATAATAGTATCGGGACAATCAAATTGAATAAATAGAAGTTGAGAGGCCCTTGGCTTTAATATTTCAAATTTAACAGTAAACAACATTAGACAATCAGGAGACAAACTAGTTATGATTCATCATATCATTCAGAGTATACAGGACAGGAACCGTGACTCAATATTAAAGAAATTTATTACATATCTTGACCAGACTTAAAATCAAATGAGGATCCAATCCTTATGTAAGTACTGTGTGTTATTCCAACAATGGAAAAACTACCACAAGATGGGGTTACTCTTTAACCAAATGATACTGAAGTCGAAACAAAACTACATTTTTAACCGAAAAAATGGATGGGACCACAGCCTCCATTTTTCTAGACCCAGTAAAGGTAAGTCTGAAAGATGATGGGAACGGAACCCGAATACATTTTTTGTTGAGCATAGGGGTGATCATACGAAACTTTCGTAGACGGAAGCTCTGCAAAATGTACCCTTTAAATATTAATAATTATATGAAAGAAAGGTAAATAGAAACATCAACAAAATGAAAATTCTTAGTAACAGAGTATTCCAGAGTGGCACTCAACTTTTGGCATGGAAGCTCCTGTCTTTCCCTTGTCACTTTCTAGTTGGATAGACATCTGGGCTGAGGTAGGATGGTGCAGTGACTCCCTGATGGGTATCCTCGCATCAACAAGGCCCATCATTAGTGTTAGTACTGAATCCCAAAATCCATTACTCATGAAATTAAATAATCGATAGTGCTAGTTTCTTTTAACATACAAATGGTATAAGCCATGTTGTGCAGAGACATAGTATAAAATTTTCACGCAGAACAGAGACTATACCTAACTGTTGAGTTTAAACCCTTCCAGAACCAAACTGCAGAGAGTATTTATAAATCAACAATCAATACAGAGATATCCTTCTACTGAATCCAAATGGGTTAGACTACGATAATGAAAATAAATTCTATAAGCTCAAAGGACTTTATATACTATAGGATATCTTTAATGTATTGTTCGAAAAATCATAGAGGTCACATTTTAATGACACCAGACAGAAATATGTTAGACATAAAAGAAAATAGCATATGTGAAGAACCAGCTAAAGCTTGATGAAATTATAGAAGTATGGATTCACCCCTTTAAAAAGAAAGGAAAGAAAATACAATGTATTATGTATTTCCCAATGGGACCATTCCTTTCCGAAAGAGAATTCTTGCACAGTCTCATGAATATTTAGCTTTAGGCCTCGACTTATGGAATGTAAGGGGTAACTATAAATGAAATTTATGAAACCCTAGGAATTGACAACACAAAGAATCACAATCCTTTGACACACCAGACAGGAAAGAACTTGCAACATGTTCTTATTTATTCTGTAAACGGAAATTAAATCCAAACTAAGACTACATGCAGCCTCATGAAAGTTTTAATATCAAACCTCTACATATATCAGTAGAGAGGCCATAAGAAAATAACGACAATCGGGACATGAAAACCTAGGATTGTATTTTCCCAAAAAAAAACATTGCAGTCATAAAGTCCCTAAGTCAAAACAAGGGTTTAGGATGCCAAGACTTCCCAAAGAAACTATAGAGTAATTCTATAGTAACATTACTTATAGAGACGGTAAGTAGTCCAGGAAAGTTATAGAGAATAACGATAATGGGAGATATAAGCAAGAACAAGTAAATATTGACATGAGGGTTCTTCCACTATAGTAAATAATCCAAACCTTGTTTCATAACCAAAACACAGGATTAACGAAATCTTACCAGGGAGGGTGAATGGCAACATCGTCCCACCAGTAATGATTTCCCCAAATCAACGGCATGCTTCAGTAAGAAAAAAAATACGCAGAGCCTTTCGAAAGACTCCATAATGAAACAACAAACACATTAAAACCCTAAGAGGAACCTTAACCACTCAATTTAAATGTTGAAGGCATGAAGGGCGGTCTAGCCATGTGATGAGGGAAGAGTTGGCTTGACTAGAATGGATGAAGGGCCAGGTAAGAGCATCGTAACTCACACAAATAGGTTTTCCATTAAACGATAGATGCAGATCCTTAACTCCCTTCTAATAGTAGTCCACTCTTTCACATCAAGAAATTCGCGAGGTAAATGAATTTCCTCCGAGACCCGACGAGTTGGAACTTGTATACTTCAACTGCTTTGTTATAGTTATCTTATCATTCGAGAGAATTTTCGTTGGGACATCGTTGGTTAAGCTGAAGTTAACACAAGATCTTGTTACTCAAACTCTGATGGGTAAAGGGATTGGAATATTACTAATCTTGGATAATTCGTAAAGGGAACCCATCTATAATCGAGACTATGTATATTAATGTTAAGCGCATACCACTAAGCCACTTCTTTTCAACTGTGGGGTATAGATCCGTCCCGTGGCTATATATATATATATATATATATATATATATATATATATATATATATATATATATATATATATATATATATGGTAAGAAAATATTCATTTTCAAATGGACAAATTAAATAGTATTGCACGCAACCCATAGGAATCTCTTGTGTAAAGAGAGACTAGGACTATAAGTCCTAACTCTAGTCTATAGTATACATATTTATGTATATAGATGAGTAGGTTGGAGACTAAAAGGAATTACTAAAACCCTTGGAGGATTAACCGTATAAGTTTCTATATCAAGCAAGATAGACAGGTATGTAAATAGCATCATGTGGTAGGTTGAACTTGAATTTCGTCACATAAAATTATAACAGGAATGAATATTTCTTCCATCTATCAACAAACATATAAAATGAAATTGGTTATTAATGCCTCATAGAAAAAAAAATTATGACAAATTTGAGGTACATTACATATGGTATCAGAGAAAAGGCTACAACACTTGGACCTTGAACAGGGCCACATTTTTATTTAACACGTATTTTTGTCTATGAAAAAAAACAAAAACTAACAAACCATTACTGTTACAAATATAAAACACTTTTTTGTTTTGTGTTAATCATGGAAGCCCGGGATGACCTAGAAATCAGACTTGAGGGGAATCCTGAACAAAGATCTCCTGAAGATCCAAGACAGAATAGTGATGGAAGCTCACCCACTAAAGTTCTGGAAATGATGAGGAATATCATCATTGAGCGGTAAGTTTTCAAAGCAAACAATGAGAAACTGAAGAAGGCACAGCAGGAACAACATAAGATAAATGAATTCCTACTGCGTAGTATAGTGAAAAAGAAAATACCAAAGGATGATAACCATGAAGAAGAGGTCAATAAAAGGGCCTCCAATAATTTTGGTCCTGAAGTAGAAAAAGGGGACAGTTCATCTGAAGGTACACCTTCAGCTGAAGATAAAACAAAACCAGATAGAAAGAGGAAGCAGGTAGATCACGTTGAAGGAGAATTTAAGAAAATCAAACCCGCTACCTTTGATGGGGAATCCATAATAGGGGAGGAAGCTGAGGCATGGTTATTAGACATCAAGAAGTATTTCCAGATCTACAACTGTTCCATCAATATGAAGGTCAGAATGGATATCTATAACTTGAAAGGAAAAGACAACATTTGGTAGCAAGATCTGAAAATTGGCCAAGGGCCTAAAAGAGAAACAGATGGAATGGGCAGACTTTAAGAAATATTTCAAGAAACAATACCTATCTGAAAGCTACTATGAAAGGAAAATAAAAAAAAATTATGAGCTACGGCTTGGTCAGATGACTATGGAGGATTTGATAAACAAATTCCTGGAATTAATAAGGTTCATACCTTATATCCGGGAGGACAAAGTAAAAATCCAATGGTTCCTAAGTTGTTTACCACAGTCTTATAGTGATAGAATCGAGTTTGATAACCCCTAGTCCTTGAGTGAATTATTCAGGAAGGCTCGAATGTGTTATGGCTAATACAAACAACAGACAAAATTTCCCAAATCTTGGAAGGATAATAAATAGGACTGAATGAACCAGCAGAAGAAGGGATACCAGCCAGCTCCTTATCGGAACGTAGAAAAAATATTTCCAAGAAAATATTTTCACTCCAACAATCCAAACATGCAAGGCAACGATAAACCGATAAATCTGGGAACAAATAAGTTTGGGGAAAATCCCCATGAACCATTAAAGTGTTGGGAATGTGGAGAACCTCATCTAAGGAAGAACTGCCCATGTTTAAATTCAAAAACCAGAACTGTTGTCCACAACTTGCAGGAATCCTTGTCCACAACTTGCAGGAATCCTCGACGATGGGTGATGTTGGCAGAATCTTGCATCGGATAAATACAACCATGGATGGATGGAAAGACGAACACTAGTCCTCTATGGTGGAAATCGAAGGTAAAATCAATAACACTTGAATTTTTGTTTTAATTGATCCTGGAGCTATGTTAAGTTATATCACTCACGGGGTAGTAGAGTCAAATAAACTTAAGAAAATGGGACAAGAAAAATCATGGCTGGTGTTAACTCCTCAAATAAATCAGTGGATTTTATTTGATTTTTAGATGATAGGTTGGGTTCTAAATTTGATTTTTAAATTTCTATAAATAGGTTAGAGAGTCTGTATTTCCAAAATAATCTCAAAAGAAATGTTGATTCTGGTTCGGTCAAGAAAATGGCAAAATATCAGGTTTCAGTGGTTTAGGCGAGCCTCCATTGTGCTCATTAACCACCGAAAGTTCTCATTTTCGGCAGATAAGGGGTCGAAGCAGAAGGCAAGTAACCACCGAAAATGTTTGAACGGGAAAAATGAAAGCTCGTGCTTTCGCATGAGCCAAATGTCAAAAATCGGTGCAATGATTAGAAATACAACCATCGAAAGCTTGCATTGCGGGAGATGATGCACATTCGTGGCGTCCATCCGAAAGGTTCGAAGCACCTGTGTCTTATCCATTGCAGTGATCTTTTCAAATCCATGCAGAGTGGTTATTGGCAGGTATGATTGCACGGAGATCCCTCCAGAATCAGTGGAAAGTACGCCAGCCATCATTACCAGGTCATTCCTTCATCTGAAAACTCGATGAGTTATAATGAATCCCGAAGATCGCTGAAGACAACCACAAAGATTGCGATTTTATCAGCAAATCGTATTTTCAAAAATCCTGATCCCACGTTCTCTAGCGATTTTCAAAGGTTCTCCAAGTTCAGCAAGCATCTTGAGTCAAGGAAACCTGGTCGGGTATTAGGTAAGATCGGAAACTATTCTCTTTCAAAGTTTTAGCAATTCAATTGCCCCCCGAAAATATGAAGTTTCGGCATTCCTCAGCTAGATTGTCATACGTGAGTGGGATGGTGTTTTAGTGAATTCATTAACCCTATGCTTGGTTAACCGATTGCACCGGTTTTTCATAAGTGGTATCGACTATATTCCTAGTTCCCGGAGCCATTGTCTCCCGAACACCTTGTTTCCCACAATTTCAGGCACAGTCAACATCGAGCCATGTCAAAAGCAAGTCCTTCTTTGAGATCCGAAGTCGATGGCATGTGGTATTTTGAAGCTCATCCAGAGGTAGCAGAGTATTTTAAACAGGCCGGAGTTTTCACATACTGTGAAAAATTGACAACCTTTCACCAATAAGTGGCCAAAGCATTTCCCTCTCCTATGATGGAAGGATTTCTAAAATAGGCAGGGAGGAGTTTATTATAGATGAAGCAGCTATTTTCGAATACACAGGGTTATCCAGAACGGGGGACTGTTGGTTTAAAACCTCATCACCTTCAAATGTTGAATTCAGGTCGTATTTGTTACCAGTGCATAAAGCATTGACTTGGAAGAAGGATATTCCCATGTCCTATCTGAAATCAAAGTGGCAGTCCCTGTTGAGGGCGATTTTGGTGTATATCACCTGTGAGGGGCGCTACAACAGGGTAATGTATTACCATTTTAAACTGCTGAACCATTTCACAGGAAGAGAACACATAAACATGCCTTACTTCTTTCATAAAAACCTGATTAATATGGAAAGACAGGTGAAAGCCCAGCCTGCTAAAGTTATAAGAATATTATCACATCAGGGGTTAATTACCCTCCTTGTGAAAGATGCTCTGCAGAGGAAAAAAGTTGAGTGGGGTTTCTTTTTGTTTTGGAATGAGTTTCAAACAGAAAGACCTCCAGAGATAAAAGCTAAGAAGGATAGAAGCAGAAAAGATCCTACTCCCAAGAGTAGTCACAGGAGGAGGAAAGGAATATCAATGCCCAAAGATTCTATAAAAACATCACCCAGCAAGAAGGGAGGAATCAAGAGGAAATTACAGTTTGAAGATAAAAACCCTGTCACAGGAAAAAACCTTCTCAATCTACCTTATAGTGACTCTGATTCAGAGTAGGGGATGGCAAAAACACACGACAACTGGTAGATCAAACAGGATGCAAAATTGAAGATAAATCGACCTCCATCAAATCCTCCAGAGACTCACAGGCAACCAGAAGCAGAAGCCTCCTCAAGCAGACCTAAGAAAGGTAAGACAAAGAAGATCAATAAGCTCTTGCGAGAGATTTATGAGATGGAAGTCCTGGAGAGGGTAATAAAAAAAGAAAACATAGACCTCACTGAAAGAAATGCTGAACTGTTCAAAATAAATCAAACTCTTAAAGAAAAACATGACAAAATCAAAGATAGAAACAGAGAGTTGATAAGAGAAAATATGAAATTATATAGGCAGCTCAGGATTCTGAGGCTCAAGCTAAAGGAGTTTGAATCACCCGAAGAGAAACAAACTAGGTTGGACACTTTGGCTAATTTAGCCACAACTATAATGGATGTACCAGAACCCCCTACACAGTCAAAAAAAATTCGTAGGTCTGCCCGAACCAGGACTGCAGCATCTAAGAAAGTTTGAGTATTAAAAGAGGATTCAGGATGAACATTTTTGCAATTTTGAAACTCTTCAAAGTTTAACTTTCGGTGGTTTAGGTGAGCCTACGATGTGCTCATTAACCACTGAAAAGAGGCGCTTTAGGTGGATAACTCACCCAGAAACTTTCCCAGACAACCACCGAAATCCTGTGTGTCCAGAATTGAACGAGTTTTTACACAGATCAAGGATTTTTGAGATGAAAAAATTCAAGATCTTTTTGAATGAATGACTGATGAATTATCAAGTCTATTCCAGCAGTTATTTTTGACAAATCATGGAGAAAAGAGTTATTTCAATGGTCTATGGACATCTTTAATTAAGACAGAAAAGCAGGGCACTTGGCCACATCAGCAAATTCGACTTAGTCTCTATTTCAAAGTCATTAGTTAGCCTTGGGAGGCTGTTCTACACTACACCAACAATCAACAGAGAGAAATCTGGGATTGGCCTCATTTTGGGGATCATCCCTCATCTTTTGCAATCAGATTTTGAATTTCTATTTTTAGCTGATTTGATCCATGTTTTCAGGATCTTAGAACTACTTTGTAATGCTATAAATATTAGAATAGAAGATGAACCAGGGATTCGATTTTGGGTTCTACATGCTGCTACTGTAAGAGAGACCTATTCTTATTATATGAAAAATTGCAAGCTTCCTTCAGTTGTGTTGTCAGACTTTTCTTTTTTGTTCTCTGATATCTTATGAGTGAAGGTTCTTTGTTGATGCTCATTCAATCCGTATGTGACTGTCATCTCACAATTGATTGATTTAGTTGATAATCATAAGTTATTTCCTTAGTTATTAAACCCATTGTGCTTGTTTTATATGAGTATAATCTGGTTCAATAGCTATCTTTCTCTTCCATTTAATCAAACCTTGTCTAACTGCATTACTAGAAGGCCTTGTGAGATTTTATATTTCTAGACAATCTTGAACACATAGTCCAGTCCCTAGATATTCATCTCGATCCAAAAACCACATCAACTATTGAGAAAATTGCTTCAAAAAGAGTTAGTTACCAGGCATCTCCGACTTACAGCCTAGGAGAGTTTCCTGGAGTGATAACAAATTGGCACCATTGCCGGGGAGAGGAGATCGAAGCTTAGCTTCCCTGGGAGACGACATAGATCTAGTTCTTGATGATAGACAAGAAGTAGACACTATCAGATTGTACATTTTCTATCTGGATACTCCATTGAAATGAAGTGGCTCCAAAAAGAGCTCACACCAGGGAAAACCCAGAAGGCTCATTGACAACATCAGATCCTGATCCAAGAAAGATCATCAGCAAGGGCAAAGCTTTGCAAAGACAGGCTTCCAGATCTGCAAGTGCAATTGATTCAGGTATTCCAACTGATACTCATCCTTCCATATCTGAAAAGTTTTTGGTTGAATCCCCTGCTGAAACTCAAAATTCCCAGGAAATAAAAAATTCATCTCAAGTTTCTAAGGTAGAAGAACCTTCTTTTCTTCTAATATTACTGATTCTGCCCTTGATATTGACATTTCATCCCATCCTAAAGAACTGAATATTGAATCCTCCCAACAGAAAGAAAATTCCTCTTCATCTTCTTTTGATTCATCACCTATCAAACCTTCAAAAGGTGTTTTACACACTTACACTAATCTGCCTGTCCTTGAAGAAATTCTCCATGATATGTCCTCTAAGGGTGAAGAGAATCTAGCCTCATTGCTTGGTCAATTTTATAAAGCCTCTTATTTTTCACCGGTCTCTGAACCTTTTGATCAAGACAAAGTAAGACATCCATTCTATTCTAACTCAGGCAGCTCATCTCCTACAAGTTCTTCGTCTGTATCAATCACCAAGACTTCCATGGCTGCTCCTTTGACAAGGATGGAACAGATCTTGGCAAACAGATATGCCCCACTTGTCTTGCCAAATCCCCTGTTTTCCATGCCAACAGGTGACTACCAGAAATATATGCCAAAGTTTACAGGAGCAGGGGAGTATACTACTGAAGAACACATTGAAGAATTTTATGCTTATGCAGAAAACATAAATATTTCAGAAGAAGATGTGTGGACTAGAGTCTTCGTCCAGAGTTTGGATGACCAAGCCCGAAAGTGGTTCAAAGAGCTACCAACAAATTCAATCACTGGCATTGAACAATTAGATGAAGTATTCTTGAAGCATTGGGGAGAAGGAAGAGATCTGTTATACTACATTTCTGAGTTTGGAAATTTGAAGAGAGGAGATGGAGAATCGGTCTCGGACTTTATCAAGAGATTCAATAAAATGTTTGGTAAAATCCCTAATGAGATTAAACCAAGTGATGCATCGGAAAAGATCACATTCTTTGTTGCCTTTGATGCAGAGTTCTATATTATCCTTAGAGAAAGACGATCAGCCATGCTTTCTTTAATGCAAGATGCTTCTCTCGAGGTTGAGTCTAACATTACAGCATCACAGAAGCTTAAAGGAAGGGCTGAGAAGAAGAAGTCTGTTGTTGAGCCCTCCTCCTCTTCTAATAGTAAAATGGAAAATATGGCTAAGATGCTGGAAAGTCTGGCATCCGAAATGTCCAAATTGAAGGTCCAAAATCAACAACCAGCAAGAGAAAAAGAGCCAAATACTTTCGCCCGAAGAAATCCAAATGATTTTCCTTATAGAAGGAATAACCGACAAGTTCAGATTCTTCAAAGAGACAGAAACCCAGTTGATGAGAAGAGGATCAGACCACCTCTTCAAAATGCAGTATTGGATGAAGAGAAACATCCATCTCCCGGTGAAATTGAGGATGAAGATGAGATAAATTGTTTTGGTGATGAGAATGAGTCTTCATTCTTGACACAGGTAGACTATGAAGAGGCCCTGATGGATCAGCAAATTCAGGAAGTAAGTGTTGAAGGGGCTGTCTACTTGAAAGATGATAAAAAAGGTTACAACCTAAGGTCCAAGAAGAATGTTGTTCCAAAAATGCCCACTACTGCTCCTGTGGAGAACAAGGAAGATTCTCCTCCTGTAAAGAGTAAAGAGGTTGCTGCCAAGCAGCCTCCCGCTCCTGAAAAAGAAACCCACCTTCCTACAAAACAATTGAAGAAACAAGTTCAGCCCCCAGTCAAGGAACAAGTCACCCTCAAAGCTCCATCCAATGAGGTAAAGGTTTCAGACAGATCATCTTTCTCTTTCAATATTGAATCGAAAATTCAAAAGGTTAAGATACCCATGCCTTTAACTGAACTCATGAAGAATGAAGCCTTTAAAGCAGTCATCTTAAAGTCTCTTGAGCCTAAGTCCTCTCCATCATATGATTTCGTTAACCTACAAGATGATAAGCCTAAAGTGACCATAGGGCCCATGATAGAAGACCGTGACGATTCTTGTCCACCATTTTACATATCACTAAATGTCCATGACAAAATCCTTCACAATTGTTTGCTTGATTCTGGGGCATCGCATAACCTTATTCCAAGGGGCCATGGATATAGCATTTGTGGGAGAAAATGACAAGTTTGTACTCATATACCTTGATGACATTACAGTATATTCCAGTAGCCATGAGGAGCATCTGAAACATCTGAAAAGAGTACTTTTAAAATGCAGACAGTTTGGGATCTCATTGAATCCCAAGAAATCCCAGTTTTCTCTAAGAAAGGGTAAGCTCTTGGGTCACATCGTCTCATTCGAAGGTGTAATGATTTATCTAGAATGAGTGGAGGCAATTCAAAAGATGTCCTTTCCGAGGTCAAATAAGGACATTCAGTCACTGCTCGGTAAAATAAATTTCGTCAGAAGGTTTGTGCCCAATTTTGCTGAATTAGTCAAACACATAACATGCATGCTGAAAAAGGGGACTGAGATAAAATGGACAGACAACGCGAGAAAATATTTTCAGGATATCAAGAAAGCGATCATCGAGTCTCCGATTCTGATCAGCCCAGATTACAGTAAGACTTTCTATGTCTTTTCCTTTGCTTCCTATGACACAGTGGCAACAATCCTGCTTCAGAAAGACGAGGAACATTTTGATCATCCTGTGGCATTCTTCAGCAAGACACTCAGGGATGATGAACTAAGGTATGACCCTATCGAGAAACAAGATTATGCTCTCATAAAATCTTTAAAATCATTTAGAATTTATATCCTTCATTCAAAGGTCATCGCATATGTTCCTTCATCTTCTGTAAAAGATGTTTTGACTCAGCCGGAGATCGACGGAAAAAGGGCGATATGGATTGCAAAGATGATTGAGTTCAATATTTAAGTAAAGCCCACCAAACAGGTAAAAGGTCAGGGCCTCGCCAAGCTTTTAGCGGAAGAAAATCATAAGCTACTGGATATTAATTTCATAGCAGAAATTTTAGAAAATTCACAGACAGATTTGGCAACGGAAGGGCAGCATGATAGTCAACAAGTGGCAGAGCACTTGTCCTCCTCTGAATGGTATTCTGTCATCATACATTTTCTACAAAATCTTGAAGTTCCTCCTGAACTCAGTTTGACTCAAGCTCGAGCTCTCAAGCTCAGAGCTATCAAATTATGCACTTATAACAATCTGTTATATTGGAGGGACCCTGCTGGTCTGCTTCTCAGGTGTTTAGATAAAGAAGAGTCTGTCAAAGTGACCCATCAGTTTCATTCAGCTGTTTGTGGTGGTCATCATTACTAGAAGACTACTTCCCATAAGATCCTGAGGGCCAGATATTATTGGCCTTTCCTCTTCGCAGATGTGTGCACATTCATCAAATCTTTTGACAAATGCCAAAGATTTACCGGTAAGCAACAACTGAAATCTTTACCCCTGAGGCCTATTGTGGTAAATGGCCCTTTCCAGCAGTGGGGTTTAGATTTTATCGGTGAAATAAATCCTTCATCCAGTGGTCAGCACAAGTGGATTTTGGTAGCCACCGATTACTTCACAAAGTGGATAGAGGCGATCCCCACCCAGAATGCTACACATCAGGTAGTCATGAAGTTCCTCTATGAAAATATTTTGAGCAGATTTGGATGTCCCAAGAGGCTGGTGGTAGATAATGCAGCAATGTTTAAAGCTGAAGCATTGGTAGACATGTGCAAGTCAATGGGCATCCAGCTTGTACACTCTACTCCCTACTATCCTCAAGGTAATGGTTTGGTTGAATCGTCAAATAAGAGCTTGATCAAAACCATAAGAAAATTGTTAGAAGAAAATAAAAAGAATTGGGATTCCAAATTGAAATTTTCTCTGTGGGCAGACAAAGTAACTATTAAAAAATCTATAGGAACTTCCCCATTCAAGTTGGTTTATGGGACTGATGCTATATTTCCTGTTCAGTTAGTGTTGCCTATGGCTAAGTTCTTTCAGGAAGAGCAGACTGAGAAAAATGACATGGTAAGAAGGATGTTGGATTTGTTGGAACTGCAGCAAGCTCGCGAACAGTTAGTGGACAGATCAGAAGCACATCATATGCAGATCAAAAATACGTTTGACAGAAAGGCGAAGGTGGACAGTTTTTAGATCAATGACTGGGTTCTAATGTGGGATTCTCTTCGACAGGAGAAAGGCAAGCATGGCAAGTTCGATTCCTTGTGGACAGGCCCTTTTATGATTACTTAGGTTCAAAACAATAACACTTTCATTCTACAGAATTTGGAGGGTGAGGAAGTGTTCAGTGGCCCGGTAAACGGGCGATTTCTAAAAATTTATTTCGTCTAAGGCTGTAAAGCCTAGACATTGTAATGATAGTCTTAGTTTTTATTTTTTAATAACTCCATGCCCAATGGAAACACTAGGAGATAGTTTAGTTTTTAGGTTCTTTTCCAGGAAAGGCATTGATTCTATGGTTCTTGAAACCTCACAGGGAGGTGTTCATCCCCAATAGGAGCCAGTGTTAACTCCTCAAATAAATCAATGGATTTTATTTGATTTTTAGATGATAGGTTGGGTTCTAAATTTGATTTTTAAATTTCTATAAATAGGTTAGAGAGTCTGTATTTCCAAAATAATCTCAAAAGAAATGTTGATTCTGGTTCGGTCAAGAAAATGGCAAAATATCAGGTTTCGGTGGTTTAGGCGAGCCTCCATTGTGCTCATTAACCACCGAAAGTTCTCATTTTCGGCAGATAAGGGGTCGAAGCAGAAGGAAAGTAACCACTGAAAATGTTTGAACGGGAAAAACAAAAGATCGTGCTTTCGCACGAGCCAGATGTTAAAAATCGATGCAATGATTAGAAATACAACCGCCGAAAGCTTGCATTGTGGGAGATGATGCACATTCGTGGCGTCCATATGAAAGGTTCGAAGCCCCTGTGTCTTATCCATTGCAGTGATCTTTTCAAATCCACGCAGAGCGGTTATTGGCAGGTATGATTGCACGGAGCTCCCTCCAGATTCAGTGGCAAGTACGCCAGCCATCATTACGAGGTCATTCCTTCATCTGAAAACTCGATGAGTTATAATGAATCTCAAAGATCGCTGAAGACAACCACAAAGATTGCGATTTTATCAGCAAGTCGTATTTTCAAAAATCCTGATCCCGCGTTCTCTGGCGATTTTCAAAGGGTCTCCAAGTGCAGCAAGCATCCTGAGTCAAGGAAACCTGGTCGGGTATCAGGTAAGATCGGAAACTATTCTCTTTCAAAGTTTCAACAATTCAATTGCCCCCCGAAAATCTGAAGTTTCGGCATTCCTCAACTAGACTGTCATCTGTGAGTGGGACAGTGTTTTAGTGAATTCATTAACCCTATGCTTGGTTAACCGATTGCACCGGTTTTTCATAAGTGGTATCGACTGTATTCCTAGTTCCCAGAGCCATTGTCTCCCGAACACCTTATTTCTTACAGTTTCAGGCACAGTCAGCATCGAGCCATGTCAAAAGAAAGTCCTGCTTTGAGATCCGAAGTCGATGGCATGTGGTATTTTGAAGCTCATCCAGAGGTAGCAGAGTATTTTAAACAGGCCGGAGTTTTCACATACTATGAAAAAATGACAACCTTTCACCAACAAGTGGCCGAAGCATTTGCCCTATCCTATGATGGAAGGATTGCTAAAATAGGTAGGGATGAGTTTATTATAGATGAAGCAGCTATTGCCGAATACACAGGGTTATCCAAAACGGGGGACTGTTGGTTTAAAACCTCCTCACCTTCAAATGTTGAATTCAGGTCGTATTTGTTACCAGTGCATAAAGCGTTGACTTGGAAGAAGGATATTCCCATGTCCTATCTGGAATCAAAGTGGCAGTCCCTGCTGAGGGAGATTTTGGTGTATATCACCTGTGAGGGGCGCTACAACAGGGTAATGTATTACCATTTTAAACTGCTGAACCATTTCACAGGCAGAGAACACATAAACATGCCTTACTTCTTTCATAAAACCCTGATTAAGATGGCAAGACAGGTGAAAGCCCAGCCTACTAAAGTTATAAGAAGATTATCACATCAGGGGTTAATTACCCTCCTTGTGAAAGAAGCTCTGCAGAGGAAACAAATTGAGTGGGGTTTCTTTTTGTTTTGGAATGAGTTTCAAACAGAAAGACCTCCAGAGATAAAAGCTAAGAAGGCTAGAAGTAGAAAAGATCCTACTCCCAAGAGTAGTCACAGGAGGAGGAAAGGAATCTCAATGCCCAGAGATTCTATAAAAACATCACCCAGCAAGAAGGGAGGAATGAAGAGGAAATTAGAGTTTGAAGATAAAAACCCTGTCACAGGAAAAAACCTTCTCAATCTACCTTATAGTGACTCTGATTCAGAGCAGGGGATGGCAAAAACACAGGACAACTGGCAGATCAAACAGGATGCAAAATTGAAGATAAATCTACCTCCATCAAATCCTCCAGAGACTCACAGGCAACCAGAAGCAGAAGCCTCCTCAAGCAGACCTAAGAAAGGTAAGACAAAGAAGATCAACAAGCTCCTGTGAGAGATTTATGAGATGGAAGTCCTGGAGAGGGTAATAAAAAAAGCAAACACAGACCTCACTGAGAGAAATGTTGAACTGTTCAAAATAAATCAAACTCTTAAAGAAAAACATGACAAAATCAAAGATAGAAACAGAGAGTTGATAAGAGAAAATATGAAATTATACAGGCAGCTCAGGATTCTGAGGCTCAAGCTAAAGGAGTTTTAATCACCCGAAGAGAAACAAACTGGGTTGGACACTTTGGCTAATTTAGCCACAACTATAATGGATGTACCAGAACCCCCTACACAGTCAACAAAAGTTCGTAGGTCTGCCCGAACCAGGACAACAGCATCTAAGAAAGTTTGAGTATTAAAAGAGGATTCAGGATGAACATTTTTGCAATTTTGAAACTCTTCAAATTTTAACTTTTGGTGGTTTAGGCGAGCCTATGATGTGCTCATTAACCACTAAAAAGAGGCGCTTTTGGTGGATAACTCACCTAGAAACTTTCCCAGACAACCACCGAAAGCCTGTGTGTCCAGAATTGAACGAGTTTTTACACAGATCAAGGATTTTTGAGATGAAAAGATTCAAGATCTTTTCGAATGAATGACTGATGAATTATCAAGTCTATTCCAGCAGCTATTTTTGACAAATCATGGAGAAAAGAGTTATTTCAAAGGTCTATGGGCATCTTTAATTAAGACAGAAAAGCAGGGCACTTGGCCACATCAGCAAATTCGACTTAGTCTCTATTTGAAAGTCATCAGTTAGCCTTGGGAGGCTGTTCTACACTACACCAACAATCAACAGAGAGAAATCTTGGATTGGCCTCATTTTGGGGATCATCCCTCATCTTTTGCAATCAGATTTTGACTTACTATTTTTAGTTGATTTGATCCATGTTTTCAGGATCTTAGAACTACTTTGTAATGCTATAAATATTAGAATAGAAGATGAACCAGGGGTTCGATTTTGGGTTCTACATGCTGCTACTGTAAGAGAGACCTATTCTTATTATATGAAAAATTGCAAGCTTCCTTTAGTTGTGTTGTCAGACTTTTCTTTTCTGTTCTCTGATATCTTATGAGTGAAGGTTCTTTGTTGATGTTCATTCAATATGTATGTGACTATCATCTCACAATTGATTGATTTAGTTGATAATCATAAGTTATTTCCTTAGTTATTAAACCCATTGTGTTTGTTTTATATGAGTATAATCTGGTTCAATAACTATCTTTCTCTTCCATTTAATCAAACCTTGTCTGACTGCATTACTAGAAGGCCTTGTGAGATTTTATATTTCTAGACAGTCTTGAACACACAGTCCAGTACCTAGATATTCATCTTGATCCAAAAACCACATCAACTATTGAGAAAATTGCTTCAAAAAGAGTTAGTTACCAGGCATCTCCGACTTACAGCCTAGGAGAGTTTCCTAGAGTGATAACAGCTGGTACAACTAGCAATAGGAACAAAAATGAAAGTGGTTGACTTTATTTCTAATTATGAGTTCAATTTAGGTGGTCAAAACATAAGGACAAATCTGAACATTCTACCGCTAGGATCTTATGATGAAATTGTTGGAATGGATTGGTTAGAAAGGCATAAAGCAATGCTAGACTGTTATGAAAAGACACTTAAGTATAAAGACGAAAATGACACTACTAAGACAGTTCAAGGTATACAAAAACCATTATCAATTAGACAAGTTTCAACAATGCAATTGAAGAAATGCATGAGAAAGGGTTGTCAAGTTTACGCCATCCAAGTAACAAACCTATTAGAAAAAGAAGATAAACCCAACTTGGAGGACTTTGTTGATCTACATGATTTCAAAGACGTGTTTGTTGATGAAATACCTGAATTACCCCCTAGAAGGGAAATAGACTTTTCTATCGACCTACTACCTGGTTCAACCCATATCTCTAAAGCACCTTACCGAATGAGTTTACCAAAATTGACAAAATTAAAAATTCAACTACAAGAATTATTGGACAAAGAGTATATTAGACCGAGTGTTTCACCATGAGGAGCACCAGTCCTCTTTGTGAAAAAGAAAGACGACACTCTAAGAATATGCATCGATTATAGACAATTAAACAAAATGACTATTAATAACAAGTACCCCTTACCTAGGATAAACGTTCTGTTCGATCAAGTAGGCGAGGTAAATATCTTTTCGAAGTTGGATTTACAATCTGGTTATCACCAAGTTAGGATAAAAGATGAGGACATAAGAAAAACAAATTTTTGATCAAGATATGGATATTATGAATTTGTAGTTATACCTTTCGTACTCACTAACGCGACAACCACGTTTATGTGTTTAATGAATAGTATTTTCAGTTAGTACTTGGAAAAGTTTGTTTTGGTATTTATTGGTGATATTCTGGTCTATTCTAAGACAGAAGAAGAACATGAAGAACACTTGAGAATAGTTCTGCAAACTTTAAGGAAACACAAACTGTATGCTAAATTTGATAAGTGTGATTTTTATCAAAATAAAATACAGTACCTATAACATGTAATATTTGCAGAAGGAATTGCAGTCGATCCTGAGAAAATAAGATCCATCATGGAATGGTCGGTACCTAAGGATGTAGTGGATATTCGGTCATTCATGGGAATCATCGGATATTGCCACAGATTTATAGAAGGATTTTTCAAAATTGCTTACCCTATCACATCGTTACAAAAGAAGGGGACCAATTTCAACTGGTCACAAAAGTGTCAAGGTAGTTTTAATAAGTTAAGAGAATTGTTAACAACCGCACCCATTTTAAAGGTAGTAGATCTGGAAAAAGACTTCATTGTCTATGTAGATGCGAGTAAGGAAGGAATAGGTGGTGTCCTAACCCAAGAAGGGCATATTATTTTCTATGAGTCCCGAAAACTAAAGGAACACGAGTGAAACTACGTCACTCATGACATAGAATTGGCAGCAGTAATACATGCCTTAAAAATGTGGCAACACTACATAATGGGAAGAAAGTTTTTTTTATTGACTAACAACATCGGCATGAAATTTTTGTTTAGTCAGCCAGACCTTAATGCAAGGAAAGAAAGGGGGCTAGCCTTCTTGAGCGAATTCAACTTTGAGGTAAGACATATCAAGGGTAAGGAAAATAAAGTATTTGATGCTTTAAGAAGAAGAGTTCATGGGTTATTTGAAATAAATGTTAGCAGGGAAGAAAGAGATCTTGAATAGAGGATAAAGACTGCAGGTAATAGCGACGAAAAGTACACTCAAACAATGGCAGAATTACAGGACACTACAGGGAATTAAGAACTGTTAAATGGCCTACTATGATTTAAAAATAGAATATACATACCAGACTCGACAAAATTAAAGTTAACAGTTTTGGATGAAGTGCATACGAAACCATATTCTGGGCATCCAGGATACCAGAAAACAATAACAACACTTAGAAAATTATTCTATTGGCCTAATATGAAGGGTGAAACAACAAAATACTTAGCTAAGTGTCAGGATTCTTAGCAGGTAAAATCCAAACACCAACATCTAGCCAGCTTGTTGCATCACTTACCGGTGTCGGAATGGAAATGGGAGACTATATCGCTGGACTTTATTATAGGTTTTCCTAGAACTCATAAACATAATGATTCTATTATGGTGGTAATCAATAAACTCAGTAAGTCCGCACACTTTATTCCTATAAATTCTACTTTGAAAGCTATTAACATCGCTGAAATATTCATGAAATAAATTTTTAGGCTGCATGGTATTCCTAAAATGGTGATTTCGGATAGAGACATAAAATTTACATCTTCTTTTTGAAAAGAATTATTTGCAGGGATAAATACTAACTTGAATTTCAGAACTATTTATCATCCACAAACATATGGACAGATTGAACGAACAAACTAAATCATAGAATATATGCTCTGCATGTATGTAAGAAAAAAACCAAGCAAGTAGGAAGACTACCTACACTTGGTAGAATTTTCATACAACAATGGGTAAAAAACTTCGACTAAAATGAGCCCCTTTGAGGTACTGTATGACAGAAAGTGTATGACTCCAATTAGCTGGGATAACCCAGTTGAAAGACTCATGGTTGGACTAGAAATTCTCTAGGAAATGGAGAGTACGATAAGAAAAGTACAACAGAACTTAAAAGAGGCACAAGACATGCATAAAAGTTATGCGGACCATAAAAGAAGACACTTGGGGTTTCAAGTGGGAGACCATGTTTACTTAAAATTCAAAGACTAGAAAAGTTCACTAAAAATAGGGAACTATGCCAAGTTGGTACCCAGGTTTTGTGGGCCCTTTGATATACTAGCTTGAATTGGACCCGTAGCATACCAAATTGCACTTCCAGCCAATCTAAAAATTTATAATGTATCTCATGTTTCTTTGTTAAAGAATTATGTTCATGACCCTACTCATATGATTGATTGGAACTTGGTGCAGGTGGAACTAGAAGGATATTTCCAGGTGGAACCTCTGCGCATTCTCGACTGGAGAGAAATAGCACTTCAGAAAAGAGTCATCACTGAGGTAAAGGTGCAATGGAAGAACTTTATCCCTGAGGACGCCACTTGGAAGTTGGAGGTATATTTGCAGAAATATCATCCAACCTTATTCCAAAGAATGAACGAACACTGAGGACAATGTTTTATTAAAGGGGGAAAGGATGTGACATCCCCAAAAATAATTTATTTTTAAGTTTGAAATTTCTTAGGAAAATTATTCCATTTTTGGTAAATTCGAAATTGGAATTTTTTTGCCATTTTTGGCAATTCCGAATTCCAAATTTAATTAATTGTATTTGATTATTGTGACTGTTGGGAAGAGACCTGATTTGACCCAACCAACTTATTGACTATGACACTTGTATGAAACAAAATATTTTATAATTATTGTTGGAAGACAAATGGAACAACCATGTTGAAATCAACTGACCATGACTCCATGAGTGGGGAACATGTTGGAACTACCTCAGGGTTAATTGTTACAAGTGGAAAATCTAGAATTTGGCCATTGGAAACCCCTGAAAATCAGGGATTTGGAAAGCTCTGAAAATTCCCAAGGGAGGGAAAAAGACTAGGAAAAAATGACTTTGGATATATGGCACATGTGAGGAGGCAGGACACTGCCTAGTATGTTGGGGAAAAATTATTGATTCTTACTTCTATGAACACTACTTGTTGAGTGTGAGGAAAGGAGAAGAGGACTGAAAAATTGAAAGGAATTTTTTGAGGAGGAGTTCTGAGTTATCCCTCATGGATTCATGGTCAAGCTAGGGGGTGAACAGAACAAGTGATTTGGTTTCCTTGTTCTAAGGTTCGGAGGAACGTGGTTGTTCCCTTTGTCTCCCAACAAACTAGTTCATATATGTTATCCTATTCCTTCTCTATTTGAATGATTAAATAACTGATGTATGGATTTCCTCTGTTGTATCCTATTGATGAGTGAATGTTAATTTCCGTGTGATACTAGTTGAAAGAATTTCCTGGCCAAGCTTCTGGAAGAATTCATTCTGTAGGCTAGATTACTGCTATACGGTGATAAACTGTAGGATAATTTCCCAGTTAATCGAAAGTCCTTATGAAAAACTATATATGTATAAATGGGATTGAAATCAAGTTTATATACATGTGTATTTACATTCCTGTAAGTAAATCTCAAAGTCATAACACTTATTCGAGACTTCCATTCTTGCATAGAATTGAATCAGAACTAGTAAGAAACGTTATTTATTTCACGATTTATATATTACATATGTGTGTGTGTGTGTGTGTGTGTGTGTGTGTGTGTGTGTGTATTTACTGTTGGCGATCTACACAAACATTATAGAAGAAAA
>ML786241.1:340232-388211 GCA_009831015.1 Picea engelmannii | reverse complement strand
TAGAAGTGGGTTAACCCTAAAATAAGGAAAGTGGGCCAAGTGACCTAGAAGATGTTTTTAAGGAAGCTACTTGGAGAGTATAAATAAGAGGCAAGGCTCTCTCATTTTAATCACACTTGAGAATATTGAATATTTATAGGTGTTTGATGTAAAAAAGGATATCTAAGCCGAATATTTGAGGGAAGGTGAAGAAAACAAGGCCGAAATGAAAGGAAGCATAAATTCTTTTGATGGTTCTTTCTAAGGTATGTTATTTACAGGTCATCTCACCATTTTCGCTATAACATATTTTCTATAATGCTTCAGACCGTGAAATTTCTTTGACATTGTGAAAACATACACAAGTATCTGTGGTAAAAAATTAAGCTTGTGGGCCGTTGTATTTTGGGAGTTATACTTTGTGGAAAATAGGGTTTGTGGCTAGTCCTCAAACTAGTCAAAACAAGTGTTTAGGGTAAAAACATCATAAATTCTTCATAACAGATCCAAATTTAGTGAGACCAAATTTTTTGTTTAGGTTACGGTATGTAATATGTTTTGTAATATTTTTTGATGCATTAAACGAATATTTCATGTGGGACACGCTCTACAAGGTCACTCTCTAGAATAAGCCAGAATTCAGCAAGGTATGTCATTTTTTCTATAACTCCTTTTCTGAGAGGTTCTGAGTAGTGAAACCTAGAAAAATTTCATAAAACACACTGAAGAACATTATGTATCAGTTTCAGATCTTTATACATTACAGGTTCAAAATTATGATTACTTCAATTTAGGGTTGTTGACTAATCCAAAACTAGGCATGTGAGACTAAAGAAAAGTTTGATGAAAATGATAGTCTCTTCTTGTTAAAGTTAAGGAAGGTTTGCATGAATGTGATCATATACACCAGGTCTATTATCGAGCTACAAATCATATTTGGATGATGAAATTGATGAGGGATTTTGGTTGAGGTACATGTTGAGTACATGGTTGAGACAAGTAGTTGATGAGTTGCCACATACATGAGGTGTATAGTTCATGATGTTGGTACATATTTATGATTCATAGTTGATGAGTAGTTGACCATGATTGGTACATACTTGGTACGTGGTTGGATGCACTTGTTTATGATACAATTTGATTACAGGTTGGTGCATGGTTGATGCACTTGTTTATGGTACAGGTTGATTACAGGTTGATGCATGGTTCAAATTTATTGGTACAGGTTTACAATGATATATCTCACAGTGATAGTGTGACAGTGGTTCCATCATTCTACTTCTACTTCAGGGTGGCAGGATGGGGCAAGGAGAGGTGGTTGTAGCCACCTTTCGGCTGTAGTCAGAGAACATAAGGGGTTGTATCCTCCTTCTGGTTGTAGCCAGAGAATTGGGGAGTTGGAGCTTCCCTCAGGTTGTACCCTAAGAAACTAGGGGGTTGGAGCGTCCTTCCAATTGTAGCTAGAAAACAAAGGAAGTTGGTGCTTCCAATGAATGTAATTCTTCAATACATATAAGAAAAAGAATTCCATGGTTTTCTCCCGATTTGGGTTTCCATGTAAAACACTGGTGTACTATGTATGTGTGTGATTGTTTATGTCTTACTTCTCATTATTGGATAATAATTCTACATTGATATAACATTTGAAGAAAAAGGATTATAATTATGCTATTATTGATTCACCCCCCCTCTCAGTAATTCAACACTCTCATATCACGAAGTAATGGTGAATGGAGGCCTTGGGTACACAGGTGATGTGAACAAGCACGCACGACATATCCACATTGGTCACATAAATATAGAATCTATACAATGCAAGAAACCCATAACTATCAACCAGAGGAGTCTTAATGGCATTTACGGACATGCTTTAATTACGCATTAAACCAGGCCCACTTGCACTGTTAGCGCTAACCCCTGTCAGGAAATCGAATGGGTGAATACAGAACAATAAGTGTTAGGTTTGTGACTTATTATGTCAGGTGGATCCCAAACCCCAATGGTTTCATCCTTTTCATGTGGACATGTCACTTGTCAACTGGTGTGGGTGTTAGTTCTGCTAATGACTATGTTGAAGACCTCAACAAAGAAAAAGAATAACCCACTACTATGACAGTTGGGATGTGCATTTCAGTTAGGGTGTAGTCATGTCAAGGAGGCTCATATGCGAACAAGGAGAAACCCCCTTCGGATAATACACCCAACTCTGCTTTCGTATAAAATCAATTAAAGTATGCATTGCCTTGGATAATTATATATATAGGAATCCTTATGATAATGGGTTTGCTTCTAATAATAATGTTTTAGTAAGCTCTTGATATATAGAATTATAAGGGTTTTTATTAAAGAGAAGGGATGGATTGTTGGGAATGGTCACAATGAAGTTTGAAGTATCCCTTCAGTTGGATGTGAGGAGGAGAGTACCATGTCTACTCGAATAAGGGACTCTAGTGAAATACTTTGGTAGGTACCCTAATTCAAATAAGAACTTGTAGACTAGAGTTACTTTAGACCTCATGGTCATGAATTGCTCATAGTATGATGGGAAGGCCCCACTTCAACTTGTTTGGCATACACTAACACATGTTTTGAGTAATAAGAATAAGCACAAGTTACATGGAAGGGTAATCACCTTATTTCATTCACTGATAATAAAAATAAGTACATGTCGTATTCCGACAGAAATGGTTTAATTGCAAAACAGATCAATTATAATAGAATAAAGGAGTTTTAATGCATCTAGCATCTTTTTATTATTATTTGGAAATTTTGGGGTACATTACACTAATCACGTAAATGCTTACTCTATTCTTAATATTTGATTGTTAGATATTGTTCATAATTTATTTATTAATGTCTATATAAAATTCTGATTTTTAAGTAAATCCATATTGTTAATAAATTTATTGTTTGTGTGTATAATTTGAACATATAAACATGTAATTTTTAAATGATTTTATAATTTGAACATATAAATAAGTGCATAATTATAAATTATCAAATGATTTTGTATATGCAGGACATGTGAAGCACAGGGGGAGTTTTACTTACCCATTATCATTAGGTCTCACTAGATGGTTTCAAAATGTGTTTTGTCAATCTAGTCCAAATATAAATGACTCTTAGAAATGAATATTTATTTTTCTTGTTATTAAATGAAGAACATAGAAAAATGAAAAACTTGGCATGAATTACATAAACATGTTAATCATTGAGTTTTTGAATGAATTTTTTGTTTGAGGCATCAACTAAGGGAGCATATATCTGGGAATCAAATCAAATATAGGGCCATCCATGCCCAAAGTAGTGTGGTTGGATGAAATACATTCCATGTTATTTTCCTTGCATCAACAATCTTGAAGGTATTGTCTCGGGAAAATTGGCATTCGTAAATGCAAGGTGTCTAAAGGATTGAGGGAATTCTATCCTTGTACATGCAACAAACACACCATATGCATTCACTTGTTGATAAGTGGTGCAATGGTATTCAAGGTGTTATTTTTTTTTTGTAAGTAAGTAATTTTATATATAAAGGCCTTCCAAGAACCAAACCAAAAGTACAAAACTAAAAGTCAACTGGTTGTAATTACTGAACTGCTCCATAAGGAGAAACCAGTTCAGCCAACCGGGCAATTCTAACACCAAAGTTCTTATCAGTCTTAAAATAAACAGACAGCTTAGCTACCAAGGAGGTCACTAGAGTAAGATCTAATAAAAAGAAACAGCCCCCTATAGGGGTCAGACAAGTGGCGTATAGTCTGGCACATACTCTGGCAGAAGGCCTGGCCACAACTCCTCTACGACAGGTGTCCCGCTGGTTGCCCACTGCATGCCATTGCCCCCAGTGTGCACGTCCTCGTTAGTAGCCGTCTTAGCACCTGTTGTCAGGGTGTACACCTGTAGACTAATGACAACCGCCTCCTTGACCTCCTACCGAACCGTTCCCTTAGCAGCCTCAGCATTTCCCGATGGTGTTTGCTCCTACCTGTCTGTGGCCATGAGTGCATGCTTGAACTCCTGCTGAACCAGATCCTCATTGTCCTCTGCTGCACCCTACTGCCTGCAAATCTTGTGATCACTTGCAATGGACGGTGCTTCTTCTGACGTTGCAGGAGGGGCTTCGTGGTAGGTGGAGAGAAGCTGGAGGAGAAATGAAAGCCTCCCATCCATCTGTTGTACTCGAAAATGAAGGTCCTCCACTCCTTGACGGAGTTCAAAGACCAAGTCATATAGGATGGTGAGGTTTTCTTGCGACAACAAGTTCGCTTCTGGGTTAGAGGATGGTGGCTTCTTGTTGCGACATGGTCGACCATGGGCAGGCATCCCAGTGGGTGATTTCGTGGTGGAAAAACCCAACGCAGGAGGAGGAGAGGAGTGCCTGGAGGTAGAGGGAGCTAGGAGGTGGTGCGAAGAAGGGCTCGGGCAGGTGTCGATGATGGCCAGGCAATTGAATCTCGAAATAGGTGTGGTGGGGGGAGTGTGGATGGCTAACTCAGGTGGTCAGAGCGATTAGGATGACATTGGAGGCGAACGAGGGGGTGAAGCTGAAGCGTGAGGTCGTCGAGGATGCCAGGGAGAACCCCTACGCGGTCTAACTCACTGGCACGGCATGGTAAGGCCTGGTGGATGGGAGTGGTCTGTTGGAAAAAGGGTGAGAATAAGGAGCGACCGAGGTGGTGAAACCACCATGAGCAGACCAGCAGACCCAGACCCGAGTTGTAGGGCGAGAACACAAACAACCCGCGTCATTGCACTCTGCAAAAAGGAGGTCGAGGGAACTCGAGTAAATGCCCCTCCCATCGTTGATGCAGGAGCATCGCCAACTCATCAAGGAGCATCGCCCAAGACAATCGAGCCAGCATGGAATACAACGAAAAGTTGGATAAGTCCAGCCGAAACTTTTTGGAATTCCACTCAAGATGATGCGCCAATGTATAAATGCACCATTTATGGAAAGCGCCTTTTGTATATTGTATCAGACCTCGAGCCATACGGTCTTGTCTGAAGTAGATAAGGAGGCATTTAATCCAGTTAATGCAGGTAGATAGGATTTATTTCTAGATTAGACAGTTTGGATGGAAGGAAGGAAACCAGATATAGACACCCTCACTTGTACATTGTAATATTATTATTCATTCAGGAGAGAGAAGGCAGAGAACTGTGTAGAGAACATCCATGTACAGATATTGAATTAATAGAAGGAAACTTTGATTCAAATCCATGGTTATGTGTCTATTCTCTGTGTGTTGATGTTCTACTCATGAATGTTTGTTTCTTGTTATGCATTTGCTTGTATATGTTGTGCATAGGATTTCATGTTTTTAACTGAAGTCTGAAAGGGAGAGAGAATGAGTTTCAATTGTTTCTCTATCTGAGCCAGGAGATTCCTGCAAGGGGTGCAGTTGAATTCATACGCAAGGAGTGCGTTGATGAGGGCTCAGTAGTTTAACTCTTGTTCTCATTCACCCAAAATTGGAAGTGAGTTGTTGAAGCTGTGCAAAGAGTGTGCAGGCTGAAGAGGAAGTCTCAGAGTTGCGATTCTGAGAAAATTATTCAAAGACTGCTGCTGCAGGAAGTGCGTAAAGTCAGAAGGATTTCAACACTCAGCCGAGATTGAAGACTTGCCGCAAGGTGTGCAAAGTTTCTTTCTGAGGACTTGAAGTCAAGAACAAGCTCAGGAGGAATAGGCCTCTAAATTCACTGGAGGATAAGTGTAGGGAAGCTTCTATTGGAAGTCTGAAGGAAGTATCGCAGGTCGTCAAGAAGGGACCAAGTCTTCATGGAGGGAGCATTTGCTCTTCTCATAGGAAACACCCAGGTTAGAGTGGACAGTTGAAATCCCCTCGGAGGTTCCACAAAGTCCCGTGGACCGTCAGACCCCTTGAAGGTGCAAGAAGGTTACGACGAGGACACCCGAGTGTTCGAAGCTTAGGAGGGAGTAGAGCCATCGATCCGAGGTAGAGGGAGCCGTTGGATCTGCGCGTGACATCGCAAATCAGGTAATCGCGAGGTGAAGTCCCAAGTTTGTGCAACAAATATTGCGATATTGCGAGGTGTGATATCCCGATAGGCTCAGAACCGTCGATCGTGTGGGACGCATGTTAGGAGATCCCGAGGAATCGGGGATCAGAGAATCGGGGTTTGCAAGAGCAGAGGGACTTTGTAGCTTGAAGTCGCGAGGTGTGATATCCCGACAGAGGGGTCGTGTGGGCCACAGTTAGAGCTAGTGGAAGACAGGTGGTGTGCTTTATCGGGGATCGGGAAAAGGTAAGTCCCAAATCCTTGGACATCGGGATCCGTGATCCCGCAAACTCCGAATTTCCGATAGAAGGACAGAAGGCGGAGAAGTCAAGTCCACACGTGTATCGGGGAATCGGCCCATCGGGGTTCATAGTTTGGAAATTCAAATTGTTGGCATCACAAGTATCAATTTCCCGATAGGGAGAACTCCAATAATAGAGGGGAGAAAGTCAATGATTGACCCACATCGGGTTTCGGGGAATCATAAGGCATAAGGAACGCGAACATAGAAATCGTGAATTCCGATTTCCCGACCGTTAAGGGAGATCATTAAAGAGTCGTTGTGGGTGAAGAATTCCTGATAGAGAATTAGAAGAACGTTCAAGTTCTTCGGGCTGAAGAGAAAGAAGGTCTTGTGAGAGCGATTGTGCTCTGAGGAGTGCGGTTGCGTCAATCGTTGTAAATTCAATTTAATGCATGGGGGCGTCGGCAGCAGTAGGCACGAGCCGGGCACATGGCTCGATGGATTGTTGGCTTCTCCGCATCTCCTCTGTGTGCCAGGTGGCTAGCCCCAACACCCCATCCGGGTGGGTATTCAAGGTGTTATAGATCAAGGGATCCCACAGATTTTATTTATAATATGAGAATCCCATCTAATAAGGAAATCATTTCAAGTGTAGGACTCCTTCAATCGAAGGTATTATCTCCTTGGGAAAATTGGCATTCGTAAATGCAAGGTGTCTAATGGATTGAGGGAATTTTATCCTTGTACATGCAACAAACATACCATATGCATTCACTTTTTGAGAATTGGTGCAATGGTATTGAAGATGTTATAGATCAATGGATCTCATGGGTTTTATTTATAATATGAGAATCCCATCTAATAAGGACATCATTTCATGTGTAGGACTCCTTCAATATCCTCAATATTTAGAATAAACTTTATAATCTACTTACATTATTAAAACCATACAACCAATATTTTATATCATCAAAATATTTCAAATACATTTTATAATCTAGATTCACATTATTAAAAACCTACAACCAATGTTTTGTGGTATCAGGTGCAAAAAGATTGAAAACAAAATAACTTATGAAAGAGTTAATATAATTTAATGAAAAACAAGGCATTGTAAGAAACTTTCTAAGCTAATTAACATCTATAAGGACATATTCTATAGAAAAAATTGAATACCCTCAAGAAATTTCCACATTGTATGAGTATTCCCTTTGATTTTATCATTTTAATTTATTAATTCTTCTTTACATAATCAACAACTAGCTTGGAGCATCTCCATTGACCTCTACAATTGAATTTTTGAATCTAAGGTATTTGTTTTTGGATACCTACTATATCGATACATTAAAGCTACAATGTGAAAGAAAATGGTTGGATTTCCCATTCAGGACTCTCTAAAATGCGAACAACATTGGATTTGGCCCTTAAACAAGCACCATTAAAATACACACTATATTTATATAGATTAACTCCCTTCATCACTGTATTTGATGAATACATTTACTTATCCCCTTAGAATTATGATCATAACATTTCTATAGGGTATTATCATATGATTGATAGAATTTTTTAAGAATCTTGCTAGATACGTTTTCAATTTCTTTTTCAATATTAATCCATATTAACCCATATGAAATAAGGATATATACTACAATGATAATCATATGTATGAATATTTGGGAAGAAGAATCTAGTTTGGGAAATAAGTCCTTATTTTATAAGTGTTTAGAAGGATATATATTACAATGATAATCATATGTATGAATATTTGGGAAGAAGAATGTAGCTTTAGGAACACGTCCTTGAAGTGTTTAGAATGGATGAGAGTTAAATCTACATTTTTTTGGCTCATATTATAGAACATAATGGATCTTAAAAATTAAAATTAAATCTACACTTTAACATAATGGATCTTAAAAATTAAAATTAACAACAGAATGGATCTTAAAAATTAAAATTAAACAGTCCTTAATGGATCTTAAAAATTAAATTTAATCTAAACTTTAACAGTCCTTTAAAATTAAAATTAAATAGTCCTTAAAAATTAAAATTAAACCTACACTTTAACATAACGGATCTTAAAAATTAAAATTAAATAGTCCTTAAGTCACAGTCATGGGACTATGACTTGGCCGCAGGAGGCCAGCCCTGTGGCCAAGCCATTGACATTCCCATGGCTTGATTATAGGGCTCTCCCCCTGTGGACAAGTCACAGACCATGGGACTGTGACTTGGGCATGAGGGGCCAGCCCTGTGGCCAAGCCATTGGCGTGCCCACATAATTAAAACTTGCATAATTTAAATTTAAATTTCAAACATTAGATTAGGCTTACCTACGTCCACCCGCAGGACTGCCCACCAACACGACTACCCAACCACCCGCAGGACCGCCTGCCAACACGACGTACATGCTTCATGGTCGCCGAGAGCTAACTCACTGACACTCTCCTTCACCCATCTCACAATCGCCAACAGATGAAAAACGTTACAGTGACGATGTGTGGTGAATATATAAATTGTTTTTTGATCAAAAGAATCTTTCGGCCGAAAGGATATTTTGGTCGAAAGATTGTTTCGGTCGAAATATCTTTTCGGCCGGAATATATTTCGGCTAAAAATATATTGTCAGATGAAAAAAGTTTGTCCGACTAAAATTCTACATGAAAATCAAGGGCGTTGTGACTGTAACATTCGCTTTGACGTTCAAGTATTTGGCCGAAAAATAGTTCGGCCGAAAAAAGTATCTTCCGGCCGAAATAAAATATTACTTCGGCCGAAAAACTGTCATTCAAAATTTTGGATATCAGATTGTCACGAAAGTGTTACCCACCTTCATGATTTCACCCCCTCAATCTTCTTGATGTTGGAATTTTCTATGGCTGTTTTTCTCGTTCTACCTTCACACACCTATGGTGGAGAGCTTGGCATGCTCCTTTGATTAAAATATTCTATCTTTTATCAGAAGCCCTTATTGACTTCACCGACTGTCTGCACTTATTCCTCTATAGTCGCTTTGACTACTAGGAGAACTTCTAGAATTTATTTATACAAATTTTGGACGGCGGCTTGGATCTTCTTCGCCATACTCTCTACCTCATCCTTTTCCTTTACTTTTGTCTCAAATCTGTCCTTAGCCTCATTTTTTTTCTTTAGAGCCTTGTTGCAATGATTTTTCATACTTATCCTGTAATTGGGCTTGTTCATCCTTTATTCGTTCTAAATCCCTATCTTCCTCCTCTACTATGTTTATGATTTCTTACACCATTCTTGCTTGCAAGTATTTTAACTTTTGCATGGACATCCTTGAAACAACTATCTTTAGATGGCCCAACGCATTTATTTGTTCATGCAACTCACCCACTGGAAGCTCTAATGCACTCATCTGAATTTGTAGGGTTATGTTCCCTAGTGTCATCGGTGTCGGGGATGGTTGTGCACTTTCTTCTTGTCTCTTGGGCCCTGTTGATGATTCGTCATCGGACATGTTCTCTTTCATCAGGTTTGCATCTTCTAGAATCTGTTTAAGTACTCCTAACTAGTCCTATACTTTATTATTTTGTTCTGCCTACTTCTTTGTTGCTTCTTCCCATAACTCTTCTATAGAATCTCGTATTTCGTATCCAATTTTGTCCATATCATCATTGGTTAATATGTAAAATGGGGTTTTCCTCTACGTTGTTTCTTTATTGTGTGTCCCTCCTATTTTCTCTTCCCCCTTATCCTTCCTTTTGGGTCCTACTTCGGGGACTGTTGATGTGCCAGGAAGATCTCCTATGCCATTCATCTGATATTTTCCTTGGTCGTAACTCAAGTCCTCTTCTGAGAGCTTTGTTTTTTTTTGTGGACTCTTCCAATATTCCTCATAGTTATTGATCATCGAATTCACATCATTCATTGCCAACTTGTAATTGGTGAGTACCCATTGCCTTGATGGATCCATTTTATCCTGGATGTACACATGGTGCATGTTGGCTCTAAATCAGTAAATATCATTTTATGATTCTACTGCTTCCTCGAATATGCATGGTAGCTGCGCAAATGAATAGGTGATCCTCTCCCAGTAGGTAAAATATGTGATGTTATTGTTAGTTTGTCTTGTTTTAATTTTTGAATGACATAAGTGAGTATATCTTGCAGCCAGAATGTTACTACCTAGATTGTGCATGTCCTGGTAATATCTGAGTTCTTTCCATCTGACCAACGCGATAAGAATGAGAAACCAAGGATAATGAAATTAAAATACGTTCTCTTGGGCCTCCATGAAATCTTGTAAAATTATGTTAGCCAAAAAGGTATCCTAATTCATCTAAACTCCTTCTATACACTTCTATGTGGCCACAATGATGACAACCAATACTTCATCTTTCAGACATGTTCACAGCAGTTTGCAGGAAATTACCTGCGTTGCAAACCTCACATTCTTATCATTGTTTTTTCTAAAATCCAATCCCGTCTTTCCACTAAATGTGTAAAATTTATCCTTCATTGTTTTGAATAGGGATCACTCTCCCATCTTGAGGAACAATAGCCCTGGGTCTTCCCCTTCTTTGGGAAATCTTGTAATCCATGCAATCAATGCAGTATCGATCCATATTAGGGGATAGATCCAGAGTTTTCCCCCATGAACACATCTTAATAATACTTTTAAACATGCATTGATATGTGTACTTCTCCCGAAATATGGAATTCCACGTAAGTTCAATATTCCTTCCTTCCGCAACCCTGACGCCCAATCTTGTGGCTCGACCTAGATTTCTCACGTTCTTGGGACAATCCTTGTGCACAAATATTGATCCCTTTCCAACTTAGGGAATCTACGTGTATATGTGATATCATGGTCCATAAACTTAAGGTTGTCAATCTTCCCGAGCATGTCTACATCCCTTCTTACATTAGCTAGAATTGGTGTTACCGACACTGTGTACTTTGCATTTTCTGGTCAATTTATATGGGGTGCATTCTCCAAACTTGGTGGTAAGTAGTCTCTGTGAAAATATGGTGGTGTCATCATAGCTGAAAATACGGCTAACTCCTCGAACTCTGGTGATACTGCGATTTTTTTTTTCTTGTTTTCTCGCTGCTGAAGACGGTCCTCCAACTCTCGGTGGTGCCATTTGTTTTCTGTGAATGGTTCATGGACTTAGCTCTATGTCTCTTAGCTAGTCATTGTATTTCATTTATTATGGATCAAATGTATTTTCCAATTCACTCTAGCCCATTCTGTGTGCTCCTGCTCGCATGTAACAATGGTTTAGATTTAAGAATTTCCTGTTATTTTTGTGCTTTCGAGCCAAATGTACCTATATCATCATTCCTTCACTAACTTGTCCAATAAAACATCATGGTTGATGAGTTTTCTAACTAAATGTGTATTTATTTCTAAATCCATCGGGTGATTTATCCTTCATATTGTCATTCTCTCAAGATTTTTGGAGAATTTTCCCATTTAAGACTCATACAACGCTTTTATGACCTATCATTACCGTTGTGTAACCATCATTTCCTTGATTTAATTCTTTGTTGATGGGTTTTAAATCCATTGACTCAACAGTAGAAACAAAACCCACCATCGAGGCCCAATTAGACTCTGCAACGTTTAATAATGGAATGGTTCTCAAGATCTTGCGATCTGTCCAAATTATCGATGGCCTTTACGTTTTCTTATGAAGGTTATTCCTTCAGTTTGGACTATTCTCTTTTTCATATTTTCTCTTGGGCAGGACCGATATGAGATGTAAGTTGGTATAAACCAACTTGGAAAAAAAAATGGAATTAAGCTTAACTAAGGGGAAGAGGTTGAGCTTGGGATAACCTGCTGCTCAAGCATGAATACGACAATTTTATACCACAGTCCTAGTACTAATACATTAACAATGTGAGAATCCAATTACTGTATGAGATACTAACTACCAGAAAGAAAACACATATGCAATAAGATAATGGCAAGAAAAATAATTCATCTACCAGAACCTTTCATCACATAATAACACAACGATTCATCTTCATCATTAAAGAAAAGAACATCAAAACATTGCACCAGATAACTTGACAACAAAATTAATTGATATTACTCATTACAATATCATTCATGAAACATGATAGGAAAGAGTTCTTCTCCACGTCCAATCACACATGCAGTTGATGAAAATAACTTGTCTTTGGTCCAGAAGGACTTCTCAATTCAAAGGATCTTCAAAATAATTCTTAACAACCAGAAAGAAAAATTTCTTGCAACAACCATAGAACTCTAACTAATTGGTCAATATCTTTATTTATAATATCAATTTCAACTGAAAACAATGGCTAAGTGCAGTTTAAGCAAAGAAAAATATGCCACGTGGTGTCATCTTCTAATAGTTTCTTTAACAGTCAACTCAAGATAGTTCTCTGAAAGGATGGATTTTCTCATACTCGAACCAACTGATAAACATATCGTCGCAGGTTTGAGCCCATGGTAACATGTGTTGCTCCATTGGAGCCGCATGTATCCCTCTGATGTCCATCGCATGTGCCTGGTACTTCGCTAGACTGGAGTTTAACTGATGTAGCATAGTTCGAGCTCTAATCGTATGGTCCATAAATCTTTGCACTTGCCCTAGTACCGCATTGATCATCTTCACGAGCTCTTTGGCCCACCATGAATATTTCTTGGCATGCAACTCGATTATGTCGCACAAGTCGACAAATTTTTCAGGGGTTCCGAAATTAGGGAGTCTAATTTCCTTCACTAGTTCGTTGATTTTACCCCAACATTTCTTGCATCTGACCCATTGCTTTTGAATTTCTCAACGTGGGTCCTGAGAAATCTTAGCCCAATACTCGACTGATTGTTTCCTATGATTAAGACTACTTTTGCCTAACATTTGGATGCCATGTTCTTCTTTGTCTCAAGCATGCTATCTGCATCAATGTACTTGAGTCTTTCTACTTCTTGTTGTTCCCTTTGATACCATTGCTCCATGTCCTTGCATGTTGCGAGTGGCATGAGAGTGTCCTTCAGGGACCCAACTATATTTTCTGTAAACATTTGTCACTCTTTTGTGAATTTTTTGTAAGATTATTCGAACTCACTTTTCATATTTACTGCGGTATGGGTGGATTTGTGGTAGTACTCATCCAGATGGCGTAAATGTTCTAGTTCCTTCCAGGCGGTGGCTGACTCTTTTTCATCTTGTTTAGCCCTATCTAGGGTGGCATCCAAGAGTTCCATCCCCACAATGAGAAGCTCCCACGTTTGAGCATCAACATTTTTTATCAAATTCTCCTTTAAGATGATGAGGATGGAGAGGTCCAACGTGATCCTCCTCTTCTTGGTGGTTCTCTTGACGATGGCCTTTCTTTTTCAATCATAAGAGATCACATAGATATATGCTATCTTGTCTACTGTCTCGGGTATCTACTGATCACCCCATGTGAGTGTGTTTCCCAAGTTATCGGTGGTGTATACTTGTTCAAGGTCGAGTTCCTAAAATCCCTCGTTTTGTTCCAAGGACTTGGCCTCTGCCTGTCGCTTGTCGAGAACTTGAGTATTGAGTGAAGTAGAGACGTCGAGTACAGAATTGTTACTTACTTGCTCGTTGGATGTTGAATCATTGATTTCCTTTTGCGGAGATCCTTCTTTTGGCTCATATGGTTAGGGCTCGTCCTTTGGATTATCTGCTCTAGTTTCTGATGCACCAGGTCCCTTCATTTCGAGGCCACTTTCAGACTATGTTTCCTTTTCTGAGACCCCCTGGGTTTGGACCTTAGGATCAGGAGAATAATCCTTCTCAAGTCCATTTTCTTCTTGGACATGAACATGGGTCCTTTGAGATTCTTCCAAGCTCTCATCATCACTGTATACATTGATGAACTTAGTCAGAGGGTTAGGTGCACTTTTTTCTACTGATACTCGGCCTATATTTGGTTGATTCATCATGCTTGATGGTGAATTGGAAGGTGGTTTTGTGGATTCAGGGTCATCTGACCCATTGGTGTTATCAATGTTTATGAAATCGAGGTCGCTTGGTGCCACCAGGATTTCTTCTGGGCTATCAGTCGGAAGCCTTGGCAACCTGATGGGGTCTGATATATCCCACATCGAACCCATCATCTGCAAGGAGTGTTGATACATAAGCGTCACTCTCTCCTGTGCATTCTGAACCTCGGGGAAATTCTTGTTCTGTTCTAGGGTTACCTAGGAAATCTTCATTGTTTGGATGACTTATTGAGGGGCTTCCAGCACTTCGACTGGTCTAGATGCTATCCTTTATTCTCTAACCCTGAGGAGCTCTTGAGCTGATTGTTCCAAGGCTGTTGTTTTCTCCTCCCAACTCATGGCCTTGAATCTAGTTTCTTTAGGATCATCCATCCTTGCCACCATATCATCCCAGTCTTGAGAATTTTCATTGAAAATTTCATCCTCAAACTGGTCATGGGAATAAGGCCAACACGATGATACCTATGATGCATGTTTCAGGACCAGACCCTTGGGATCATGCTTGCGGAAATGGTCGGTCTGGAATCAAAATTCCAATTGAATTGACCCTTCTTTCTTTTCCTGCACGGTGTATTTGACCATGTATAGGCCAATATGAAACCCATAAGGTATGAATGCTTACTTCTTGTCCTTCACTAAAGTGGCGTTGTAGCCTTGCAAAATGGTCTGATAACAAATCTCCCCTAATACTAGTCGATCGAGGACATATATAGGTAATAGATGGGGTGCCCCTATGGTGCTGAAAACCCTGATCTAGATCTTGTTCTCATCTATATACCAGTGACCCACTTTCGATACAACCCTTTAAGTTGCATCCAACATCTTTGGGAACTCTTTCTTGAACAACAAAGAATAAATGCTTGCAATGAACTGGTCACAGATAAGAGAATATGATTTTTTGTAACTATTTTCCCATAAGATGTTGAAGTATACATGGACCAGGAGATGAAAGGAATGCCAGCTTAAGTTCATTCCAGCAAAGACGTTCTTGGAACAGACGATGTCCAACAAATACAAGTCCATGTAAAAGGAAGGGGTTTCTCCCACTTTCACCTGTTCATCTGTTTGGAGATGATTGCACCCCAGTTAAAACCTATTCCAGAAATGGCTATGGTATAAGCTAGATTCATCCATGCCTCCAAAAACCTGGTGCATTCTTTCTCCCCACGAAATTGGTAGAGGAGGGCCATTAGATAGATGTAAGGGTCTCTCAGGTTGGTCATTAGGTACTAGCCGAAGGTCCTACTGGTGAAATTTTTATCCTCTCTCCACTAGAACGCCATAATATTTCTTGTGTCGTGCTTCTGATAAAAACTCAAAAAACATCCAGTGCTTAAACATTCTTCCGGCTCCCTGAGCTTATAGTAACTCTGAAGTTCTACTGGGAGGAAAACCCCGACGCATCCACCATTGTCATCATTAATTAAACACCTATGTGCATCAATGTGATCAATATGCCATTTCAAGAGTTCGATGTAGGGAAATACCGAGTCCTTCTTGTCACAATGTGAAAATAAGCCTTGCGGATATTCAGGAGAACTTCATCATCGAGTTTTCTCATATCAGGATCATTTTGCGGGGAAAACTCGAGGGTTTCCTCCTTCTTGATTTTATTAAACAGTTCTTCCTAGCGAGGGAATATTGTTTTGGTATCGATGTTCACCTCTGTGTCTCCAAAGGTCAGGGGATGGATGGAGGCCTTCTTGGTGGTTTTCTTGATGACGGGCACTGGATTTGGAGTGAATTTCAATTGCCTTGTGACTAATGGGGAGGAAACTTCTCCTACCTCTGGGTCTTGTAGCTTTGGCACCCTTGGGTATTTTCAAGTGGTGGGTTTCTTCGAAGGTAGCCTCCCTGTAGTGCTTGCTAAAATTGTTGTTTTAATACTCAATGGACCTTGGAATATTTCTCTAGATCACTCGTCTTGCTCCTCTGGGTTCTCTGAACTTCTTTGCGCGCACAATGAGCTCATACACAATAAATCAAAAGAATATAACGGGAGATATTCTACCAGTCATATCAACCCTTTAATATGAGTAATGGATGTAATTCAAAACAACCTACCATCTAATCTTTGCAAATAAATTCTACATTGGGTGACAGCGGAGATGCGGAGGGAGATGCATTGTATTGGGAGGCTTAAATGGTCCTTTTGGTTTACACATGAATTAGCAACTAATGCATGATCCTGGAATTAATTAACATTTTAAATGCATTGTATCTACCATATCTTAGAGATAAAATGTCCCATCACGTTGGATTTCTCAGTGGATAGGTCGGGGATCGATGACACCTTGCATATGTTTCTGTTGGTATCCTTCTTAGAAAAATTTTGATGCCAACGGGTATCGGGGATTGGCGATTGAGGATCTATTCAAGTGTGTAGTTTCTTTTCAGGTTACATCTTTGTAAATCCCCGATGCCGAAAAAATTTCGACAGTCGACGATCGACGATATCCTTCCTTTACTCGTGCGACGCCTACTCTCTTCAAAACTTCTCGACACTGATGAGGGTCAGTTATCAGAGATATTCTTGCATAGCGCCTGTTGCGTAATTAGGACTGTCATCTGTAGATGCCTATGGAGGTCAGGGCTCAACTATTTTGGTCCTCTCGGGCAAAATTTGTCATCTCTAATCCTTACCGATGCCAAATTCCTTTAGCGCATTGAGGAGATATTTCAGTTGTCAATTCTTTAATCAAATGTTAGCCTTTGTTAATTCATGATGATTTTCGCTTTCCCGAACAACTTTGAAAGACTTAAAATGAAAAACAAAAGACGATCAAAGGCAACATTTTCATATTAAGATCGAATTAGACATTCACAAGAGATCAAGTGGTACACAAAAAGTGAAATTTGACATAGACCTTTAGGGTGTGATGAGTGCTCAACATGCTTTTAACAGTCTTTTCATTTGAAAACTGTCGCATCTTTGAGTTTGGTGCAATGCCCCCTTTTTTTCAGACAAATGTTATAATACATGTGTTATGATGCAACCCAAATTACTATGCAACCTCTTGGCCATCTCTATAGAGTTTCATTTGACTCCCATTCACCATTCCTTCCAAGACATCTCCATTCAAGGTTTCTAACCAGACAACACCTTTCTGTTTTAGTTTTTGAATCACATAGGATCCTAGCTGGTGCATTCGAAATTTCCCCAAATGTTGCATATACTTGTTTTCATAGAGTAGTACCAAATATCCAATTTGAACCTTCTTCTATTAAATGTGGTGATCATGCCAGGCCTTCTCTCTAGCTTTCTGAACCTACTGATGGAATCTTGTGCAAACCTATCCTCCTCAAGTTGTACTAACTGCACCAACCTCTCCTCTATTACATCAATATCTGATAGTTCTATAATTTCTTCAATGCGCAATATACATATATTAAACTCCATTTGCATTACTTCTTCTTTCCCGTAGACCAACCTGAAAGGGGTATGTTCTGTCAACTTCTTGTTGGTAGTCTTGTAAGCTCATAATACTGCAATAAATCTTAATTCCTAGTCATCTCTACCAAAATTACAAATATTTGTTAAGGAATTATCCAAGATCTTATTAAAATCTTCCACAATTCCATTAGCTTGAGGGTGATATGGGGTTCTCTTTTGGTGATGAATCTGGAACTCCTTAGTCAATGTTGCAATTTCTTTATTTATAAAGTGTGTCCCTTGATCACTTAGTAATATGCATGGACATACAAATATTGTGACTACATTTTAGAATAGAAACCATGTAGCAGTTTCTGTTGTAAAGTCTATAATTGGGGTTTCTTATTCCCATCTTGTCAAATACTCAGTCACAGTAATGATATACCATTCCCCTGATCTTCTTTCTTATGGGTTGATTGGCCCATTTCTCAAATTATTACAATGTAACCTATGGATTCAAAGATGTGTTGTCCCTCCTAGATGAATTTCCCACTCATTGGCATACATCACATGATTGAAAATATTCCTTTTCATCCTTGTGAAGTGTCGGCCACCAAGGTCCTACACACAAAATATTTTTTTTCATTGCTCTCCCTGCATAATTTCCTCTAGCAATTCTATCGTGTGCTTCTTCAAGTATTTTCGACCATTGATGATCCAACATACAACGTCTCAGTATTCCATCTATGCCCATATTGTATAAATTCCTTGCAATCAATTGATAATATGTTTCTTTCACTACTACGTGTTTCTTATATGCTACAATTATCTCATATGGATCCATGCCTATGCTGAGAAACTCTTTAATGTACGAGAAATGATCATCCACTATCCTTACTACAAATAATTGTGTATTTGGGAAGTTTTTATCTGAATTTCCCACATATTCCCTTGAAAATATGCATGATATATGATATGGTCCTACATTCATCTTCCCCGATTTCACTATAGGTTCAAAGTCGTATTCCTGAAATAATCAAATCCACCTACATATTCTCCCCCCCAAAACTGGATTGTGGATTAAGTATTTTAATGCATAATGGTATTTATACATTTTAAGGTGAGACCCTAATAGATAATTCCTAAATTTATGTAGTGCATATACCATCTCCAATCCTTCCCGTTATGTTGTTGTATAGTTCTTTTCTACTATAGACAACTTCCTTCTTGCAAAATAAATTGGGGATCTATGTCTCCTTCCAGGTTGATTACAATTTTAACATATAATCATTCCTCTTGCTCTTCTTCCAAAATTCAGTCTACCTCGGCCTCGGCCAAAGTTTCCTTTGGTCCCCTTATTGAAACCTATTTGATTGTTGTATTGTGGAACCCCACTTCTGCTGCAACATTTTATTCCTAGATCCTTTACATATTGGGTGTGCGCTCTCTCATCAAGTCAAAGATGTGACAATCCTTCTCCTTGTGTCCTACATATTTGCAAAATTTTCAAATGAAGTTCTTTGGGATACTCTCGTACTTCTGTAGTAGTGGACACTATATTGGGTGATGGCCCCATTTATTACATATCTCATAGTATCCTCCTCCCGACAATGGATTTGGTGCACCCGTCACCAAATATTGTGTGAATGTTGGGTTTTCTTCCTTGTGATGGCCTTCAGTCCTACATTTGTTACACCAGACTTGCTCACATTTCTATTTTCCCTTTGTGAGTTCTTCGAATTGAGTTTTTAATGCAACCAACTTCCTCTAAACTTGCATCATTCTTCCATTGTGTCCCACTAGAGATGACTCCAGTTTCATCACAATATCTAGTACCTCAGGATGTGACACAACCTTCTACTGAATCAATGGTCTATGAATGTGTGGTAGAAGCCCTGCAATAAACCATTCTTGGTGTTTTTAATTTTGGATATAAAAATTTAATCTACCCATTACATCCTTAAATATCTTATCAAAATCTCATATCGACTATGTTTGTACTTGCTTGATATCCTTAAATTATGTGATGTACTGCAACTCTAACTTTGGCTTCTTGAACTCCAATAGTTCTTTCTTAGTCTTTCTCAATCTCATGCCCTGTCCTGTAGGTGTGGTTCTCTGTAACTTCATATACCATACTACATGACCTATAAATTTCATTTCCAACTGCATAATCTTCACAACTTCATCATGTATGTTCTTTGCATCCCAAATCATCTCGCACATGAACAAGTGATGTTCTGGGTCCTCTGACCCAATTCCTTGGAACTCTAACAACCTAAGAGTATTATCCATCCCAACCATGTTCTTCGATGTATTCCCTTCTCTTGGTGATGTTGGTTGACTCTGATTATGAATTTGCGCAATACTCCCACTATTATGACTACTACTATTCGGTCGTCCTTGGCTAACTACAATTGCTTTTGACAAATCTAAAAATGTTACATCAGATTTTGGTGACGCACATGGGGTCATGGACTCAATACAATATTTTGTATAGGTAGGACTTGTTTGATTTTCTATTATTGGAATGGAATAGAACTTCTCTTGTTCTCCCCCTAGGTATGGTACCTGCACGATTCAGACTAGTGCATAAGGTTCTCTCCACTCTGGATCATTATGTTTCTCTCTTCTCTCAACCTCAATATTTTTCCTCTTATACCTCCTTCCTTTGTGAAACTCTCCAAAATTGTATCCTTCCTCTAGTATATCTTTGTCTTTCATCCTCGGTCCTTTCATACCTCTTTCATTTCTTCCTTCCTTCTCTCAAACGATCCTCCTATCATCCCCCAGTTTCCTTATGTGTGCAAACCAATTAGTAGTCAGATTGCATCACCATCATGTTTTTTTCACACAATAACATCTTTGTCCATGTATTTAATGATTTCAATAATCTCCTGCACGGACCTTTGAAAATCCCTTTCTGCAAAGCTATATGATTGAATACAATGTACGGAAAAATTTGTAACATAACCACCTAGTATGCTATCCAACCAAAATTCAATTTCTTGAGTAGTTGGTTTACTTACAGAATTTAATTGTCTTACAAATTAAAGAGTCTAGTTTCGTGGTGCTTCGGTGCTAAACCTTCCAATTTTCTCCACCAATATTTCTAGCCACTCTGTCAAAATAACAAGAAATTCACCAAAGAAAATTTCATGTAGATCTATGAACACATACTTTTGCAACCATTGTTTTTCACTCATCTGAGGATTTTTGTTCTCTTATTGTGTGAATTCCCATTCCTTCCTTTCCAACCATTCTAATATCTCCTTCTTAGTTGGCCTCCAAACATACCCTTAATAGCAAAGCCTTGGTCTCGACAATGGAACCATTTGTTGGCGTTATTTTGTGCGTGAGTTGTAAGACCCAAATTTTGGGTTATCTAAGACCAAAAAAACCCAGTAAACACCAACCCTTTTGGAATCACCTTCTTGTGCATATGAAGACTCACCCGAGGCATCCATGGGGACTGGAAGAAAGAGGATTCTGCAATGGTAAGGAAATGGGAGGCAAACATTTGGTTAATTCTTCCTTAGTATGTTATGTGCATAATCTAGTTTTGTCATGTTATTAACTTACCCATTGTTCAGATGTCTATACTTATCATGTTCCAGATTACTATATATGTGTGTTACTGTCACAATCATGAATCAGTGCACCATTCTTAACTATTAATTGAGTCTATTCTACGATGCATGCAACTAGTATTCATAATCAAACACAGAAGCATAGACAACACAAGATTCCATAACATATATATATCATTCATTTATTCATCCTTATCAACCTTCAACTATTACATTCAATAGCTATGAACTCAATCAAACTGTAACATAAACTATCAATCAAACTGTAACATAAACTATTTTGTCATAATCGAACTTTATGATAATATCTAGTTGAACCATCCAACTAAACTGAACCCAACTAAAACAACTGAACCGAACCCTCAATCTCCCAACCTGTTACATATTTGTATCAAAATATCGGGAAAAAAACCCTAATATTTTCATCTTGAAAAGATCCCATTACAATGCATGGTTAGGTCAACTAACTGGTTGTTCGACACCTTTCTTCTACTTTTCAGCTTTCATGTCGCTTTTTTGTTGTTCATTTATTTATGGGATGTCGGATTTTCATTTTCCTTTTATGCTTTTATTTTCTTTCTTTATTATTTAAGATTTATTATTCGATCTTTATTCTTCTAGCTACATGTTATCTTCCATTTGTGAACTTTCTTCCTTCTGAGCACTTTCCTCCTTCTACAGATTGTTCCTATGGATTTTTCCTCAAAAATTTATCAAAATTTCAAAAAATGGATTTCCGGACTGCTTGTTTGACACCTGTTTTGGTTAGATTTAAAAATGTGAGACACTTCTAAGGAGTATTAATATAACATAAATCTAAATTATAATGTTTATTCCTTGTTGCAATATACATGCAAAACTATGTTTGACTTTAAAATGTTTTTTGACAAAATATTTTACAAAAAATATCACAATTTGAGGTAGAGGTGTGGATGCGATTTTGATACGTTAATGCCCTAGTCATTATGTTTAGGCATATCCTTTATATTCCTAGTTCTAGCATTGTTTCTATATCAATGTAGTTACCTAAGGTCAATGGACACCTTACATAAACATTTTTTTCTTGGTTGGAAATGTTTACCAATGTTTCACAAATGGTTCGAATTATTCTCTAATGAATGTTAACCTTGAAATAATCCTATCAATGTGAGTGTTTAGAATTTGGATTTCATAATTTATTTTGTTATTTTGCTAATAAGTTCCTTTGAATAAAAAGTAAGTAATGTTTTTAATATTGAATTAAATTTTAATGTTTATATAAAAAAGTGAATGTATTTCAATTATTCAGTAGATCATATTCTCATAGATATAGACAACCTTGGTAACTTGTAATAGAAATTAGAGCTAGACCAAAATAAGAAATGTATCCAAAACTAGTTGGTTTTTGGAGACTTCTCTTACTAATGGTTCTTTCATATCCTTGATGTATGGAGACAGATAGTCTTACTACGTTGTAGTGGTAGTTAGGTCTCCACTACAATAATAACTTTGTCGAAAATTGTTAGGGTTTTGGAGATTTATGTTCCTAGTTTTTCTTTCACATGGTAAAAATTGTGGCATTCAACAAAATACTTATGTTGGAAATATTGGAAATGTGATAGAAAGTGTTAATGATTATTGAAAGAAAATCAAACAAAATGCCTTTGTCCATGCCTCAATGCAATACACATAGAAAAATATACTTGGTTTTCTTTAAATTATTTATGTTTACTTCTTATTCTGATAGGGAATCATAATCAAGAATACATATTAGATTGATATTTATAAAAGTGTCCATAGTTGCATCATTGTTTGGCTAAAAATATGGATATGTGTTTTTTTTGGGGGGTGGATACTTTTTCTCTCGATGTAGGTAGTCCTTGCAACTTGTAGTAATAACATTGTGCTCAAACTCTTTATTGAATTAGGAATTGGTAAAAGAAGTAATAAATTCCCACCATTTACTATTCATCTATGATTTTCATTTGGGTCTCAAATATGGTAATGTTGATGTAAACATATTGATGGATATTGTTTGGCGGATAATTGTGATGTTTAACTCTCTTTTTTTCCATAGAAAAAAATCTAGTGATTTTATTTTTAAGAACAAAATTACAATGGAAGATTTTGAGAGAGAATTCAAAAAACGCCTTTACAGGTTTGTAGATTTAATCAAAATATTTTCACCTACAGTTCCAAAATTTTCTTTCAAATATACCTAGACTAGGTTGTAAGCTAGTGAAACACCATATACATTCTCATAAAAAATTCCAATAAAGTACACTCATATTTATACATTGAATGAGTTTATCAAGAATTCGTGAAGGAATTCATTGTATCTTTCTTTGAGGAGACATTATTCATAGAGCTCAATAGTTAGCAAAGGAAACTTAGAACCAAGGAGCATGAACATATTCAAAGGATTGTGTAGGGGTTTTGTCAGTGATCTTCCAAATCCCACTTTCCAGTCCCACTCTAGCCTTAGATAGAATGTATACTTTATTGTTCCTATCCCTATAAACATGCATGAAAGAGATGCGAGAGAAGGTTGATTTTAGTGGAATAATGTCATGGAAAATAAATTACAGAGTGAAGTTCAACACAAATTGAATTCTCCTTTCATCCATTGAATCACAAGCAGAGAGTGTCCATAAACTAGAATTTGAGAAATTCGTTGTTCTTAGGGTAGTGTTAAGACCAATTTTAGAGTCATGTCCTCAAAGAAGTTATTTGTGGTGCTTCCTAGTCTAGGATTAAAACAAATGTTGTGAATGGGAAATAGATTTATAATTCCCTACCTCACCTTAAGTGGGGGGGGGGGATTGTTTGGAAAATCCATGAAAAAAATCCCATGAAAAGTATTTGTATATGAATTATTCAGGGGAGTGTTTTGATATATATCCTTCCTTAAATTGAGGAAACACAAAGAGGATGATTAGAATTTGGATAGAAAATTTCAAAGGAATGGTGTCCTTATCCTCAAAGATATTAGAATTTCGAGCCAACTAAATTCCCTATACTAAGGTTAGAGGGAGGTATTTATACCTATTTGTGGCTTTATTCATACACTAGTTCATAACAAATTCTTCGATAGAGTTCCCCTTCCAAGCATTATTCAGACCAATCAAACAATATATTTCCTACTAGAATTCAAGAGTATAGGAATAGATCATAATAAGGTGAGAGTTTGTTTCTCAATCATCTTTTGTTAGGTTCCTAACATCTCTAACCCCTCAAGTAGATAGAATAATATTGTTTCTATGTATTAAATGTTATCATTAGTAAATAAGGACTATGTAATAATGTGAGAAGAATACTTACTAGAAGGTTCTGCCTCTAGAAATTTCTTCCTCTAGAAGATAGAGATAGTATAAATAGGGGTAGAAAGACTGAAAAAGGTTGTCTTGTGAAATCATTTGTACTCAATCTTTTCTATGTTGGAGGTTTCCCCCTCGAAGAGGCAAGTGAAATTTTCTCTCAAGAAAAAAATGTATCATATTTTGGATCTATCATTCCATTGAGATTATTATTTCATTATTTTTGCTAATTATTGTGATAATAATAGTGTTTCTTCTTTGCATATTTCCTTATGGTACCTTACAAGTGGTATCAGATCCCTTTCCTCTACATTTTTTTAGAAAAATAAATTAGTCTAGAGACGTGGTTGGCATATTTAAAGCAGATTGACCTATCATTAAGTGGGAAAAAATGTGTTTGGGGAAGAATACATGCAAGAAATACACATGGTTCACCTTGTTGTAAACCACTGTAACTCCTGTTGGTACCCATTCAAGTAGTATCACATTAGAAAACACCTGTACATTTTCTTTGTCTCCCATGTACCCTCGAGTATATCTGAATTTCCATAGGTCTCCTAAAACTAGTTGTAATGCAGCCAATCGACCACCTGACTACTATAGTGGCATCGAAAAAATACCTCAGGAAGACTACTCTTGCATAGCTCGATAATTGGGTAGTATGGATGCGGGTATGGTTGACCCTCATTAGTTAGAGTAGTGAGATATTGGGTCAAGTAATACTATATATCCCATTGGTGTATAAGAGATTTATATCATAGGGCACTCCCTCGCCCGTAGGCACCCTAAAAACACTAAACCTTACTGCTGGAATATAACAAAACAAAAACAATGTTGAAATTTTGCACATCCAATGTGGACAACCTTGCTTCTTGTATCTAGGCTGCGAAAATTTCTACACGATCTTAACTATTAATAATTTGGGCATTTTTTCACTATATTATTATTAAAACATGAGTATAACTCCACAAAATCTTAAAAATGTGTGTTGTCCCATCGACATGCTTATTTGGGACGTATCCCACTAGATTCCTCTCTTCGCACTCATCATCGTCGTATACCTCCCTCATAAGACTTTCTTTTGTGGGGACCCACCCACCCTCCCTAACACCCTTATTTGGGACCCATCTCATTAGATTCCTTTTTTCACACTAATCACAGTGATGCCACTCTCTCATAATATTTTTTTGTGCAGACCCACAAACCCTTCTCCTCGATGGCCACCCATAAACAAGACTTTGAAAACTGCATCACTACCTTAGACAAGTACTCCTTCAACAACCTTGAAAATGCATCCCAATCCCATAAAAAGAACAAAATTAGTTAACTTCTAAAATTTCTACCATAAATTCTAGGCTCACCACACTTGACACCTCTTTGACAATATAAAACCCTTGACAACATTTTTTCATCAATATCAAGGGTCCTATCTCCTATGAACAACCTTCACACCAAGAGGGAGTGGACTCATCTGATTCCATGAACTTTCATTCTAACCCTCTTACTCATGACCTATGTCTGCCTAAGGTTTAGGTGAATAAATTTTATGTCTTCGAGCCCACAGGATAGGTCACTCAAATGGAGCATTATTTATCGTTACATGTAATAACTAATGTCATGATCATATTGGTATCCTTTATTTGGATCTAGAATGCTAGAAATGTTGGGAATGGTGTAAAAATTCACACCAAGGGTATATTGATTGGACCGATTTTTTTGCAAACCTTTATGAATGATTTGATATATACACTCATCATTTGGGTCATTTTACTAAGATTAAATAGTCTGGTTTAGCTGAAGACTACATAATTTATTTTGAGAAATTTTATTTCCTAACTGAAGGCATTTTAGACACCTTATTTCATGAATGCTTTAATAGTGGCCTAAAGGATGACATCCAAGCTGATGTCTTAATGGCTATCCCCTAGACTTGTCTTGAATCTACTCATTGAGTAAAGGAAGTACATCAGGTAGTCTCTTCTCAAATAAAAAAACATTTTTTCCCCACGTTCCTAGCCCACCAATGGCACTCCTCATTCCCCTCATTTTAAGGTCTATAAATTAACCAAGGAGAAAATGGATGAACACTAAATTAAGGGTCTTTCCTACAACTATGATGAAAAATATTTTCTCAAGCCCAAATGTAAGGAGAAAAATATTTTTGTGGTCATTTATAAGGACATTTTTGAAGTTGATGGTGATGTTTCCCGACCCAAAGCGCTTCCCAAAACTGATGATAACATACATCCCTCTAATCCACTAGAAATTCAACCCACCCTCTCTCTACATGCTCTCACTGTATCTCATGTCCCCAAAACCTTAAATTAATTGGATATATCAAGTATCAGAAAGTCATTATACACATCGACAGTGGCATCACCCATAATTTTATTCATTGTTGAATTGCTCAAGAGACCATTTCTTACATCCATGAAGTCAATAACTTCCAAACTAGTATTTCTAATGGAGGTTCCATGAGAAGTAGGGGTTGTGAAAATGTACACATGCAAATTGGTCATTATAATCTGAAATCCCATATGTTTGCTATTGAAATGGGTGGTTACGACATCGTTATGGGTGGTTAATGATTATGCACACTAGGCCCCATCACCATGGACTTGAAGGAATTATATGCGAGCTTCCAATAGGATATACAATGGTACAATTTCCAAGGAATCATTATATCTTCCCCTGATATTTTCAACACACACTGAATGATGAAACTCCTAAAAAAGTGTCATTCTGGATTTTTTTTTCCAATTCCATGTCATTCAAGCAGTTGAGATTCCCTCCTCCACTATTCATCCTGATAGGAAAATTATCCTCTCCAAACACTAATTTGTTTTTGAAAACCCCCAAGGACTTAAACCCTCTTGTGCCCCCTATGATCATTCCATTCCACTTGTCCCTGGTATTCTTCGTCTCATTGTTTTCCCTTATCGTCACCCATTTTCCCAAAAAAATGAATTTGAGAAAATTGTTCAATAATTTTTAGTTGTAGGTGTCATCTTCCCTAGAACAAGATCTTATTATTCTCTTTTCATGATGGTACTCAAGAAATAAGGTACATGGCACATATGCCCTGATTTTTATCCCTTAAAAAAATTACCATCAAAGATAAATTTCCCATTCCAATCATTGATGACCTTTTGGATGAACTAAGTGTTTCTCAATTCTTTACCAAACTCAATCTTCATTTTGGATACCACCAAATACATATGAAGGAGTTTGAAATTCCAAAAATATCCTTTTATACTCATGAAGGTCATTATGATTTCTTGGATCTTTCCCTTTGGCCTATGTAATGCACCCTCCACTTTCCAAATCCTCATGAATCATGTCTTCCACCCTTTCCTCCATCATTTTGTACTAGTCTTCTTTGATCATATCATCATTTATAATAAAACTTGGCAAGCTCATCTTTACCATGTCAATCAAGTCTTACATTCATTGTCTCAGCTTCAAATTTTTCTCACAAAGTCTAAATGTTCCTTTGGATTATTGGTAAGGATTTTGCTCACATGTATCCTAAGAAAACAGAAGATATAAAGGATCTTCCCCACCCTAAAACACTTAAAATTTTGTGAGGTTTCCTGGCTTTAACTTGATATTTTCAAAACTTTGTTCAAAATTATGAAAAAAATGCAACCCCACTCACTGTCCTCCTTAAGAAGAATGGTAAATTCAGTTGGAATACGGTTGTTGATCAATCCTTCCATGCTTTGAAATAGGCTATGTGTACGACTTTAGTTTCAACCCTTCCTACTTCACAAATACTTTTGTTTTGGAGTGTGACACCTATGGGAAAGGCATTGGGGTAGTGCTCATGTAAGAAGGCACACCATTGGCCTTCACTAGTAAATAAATTTTTGAGAGATGTAACACCCCTATTTCCCCCAATATGTAAATATAAATATTATTATGAAAAAACTATAGACATATCTATATGTGATCAAGGAAAGAAAATGAACCATGATTTATTTTTTCTGGTATATATTTGATTTTAATATAACAGGGATATGTTGAGCTACTAATGAGGAAATATATTTCATAGGTTACAATGTCATGAGAGGAATGGGAAAGAGGGAGATAATTACTTATTTAAATTAATATTCCAGCTAATTAAAAATGGTGCAGAGTTGAACTGTCCCCAGCCATGAAAATTGATTATCAGTCAAGATAGTAGTTGAAACAATTTCTTTGGAAGTTAAGGAAGGATGGGAAACATACCTTCAGGAAACTTATGGAACGATCCACAAAGTCCTAGAGGAGAAGGAAGGAAAATAGGGAACATGGACAAACAAGGAGAACAACCACGACTGGGCACAGGTAGAGAATAGTTGGAGACATATAGAAAAGAGAAGTGGCAGAGACATTCAGAAAATATTGCAGATATCCTCTCGTGACATTGTACCCTAGATCAAGGGTGGCTAGTTTATTAGAGGCTAGCGCAATATGGACTAGGGTTTGGTGGATATAGGTTCACCCTATAGTAGTGGCCAACATATCTCTAAAATTTTATGTAACCTCCTTGTATCGATTTTATGTAATAACTAGAGCGCATGAACATATTTGAATAATATGTACAATGAATTTGAAATCTGACTTCTTACTTCAGAAGATGCCCTATATGTGCATAAAATGCATATTCATATTATTATGTGAATCTTATGTATTTGTTATAGATAATCTATATACCTATAGTAATAACTGTAAACATGAATTTATAAGATGTTTCTGTGATCTGCAACATGTGAGTGAGTATGCATGAATGTATTTGTTTGTATATATATAAATATATATGAGTATAAATGTATGCACTATTTCATTGTGGTATGGAATTTTTGAAAACATGATAATTCCATGGATATGAATAAATAGAGGTACCCTGGGTGAGGATAATGAAATTCCTTGGAACCCATGAAAATAAACTCTTGACAACCCGGAAACCCTATAGGAGAACGCGAGGAAAACCCTCGCAAAAATGACTAAGTCCAAACTTGGAATATTAAGCAAGTGGAGGAGCCCTAGTTCGGTTTGGAGGATATGTTGTTGTAGGTTTGGACTAACAATTAAATTTTGTCCCTTTATCAGGATGAAGTCGAGATGAGACCTTAGTCGTTAATCTGGTGGAACGAAGCAATCATGACCCTTCATCGAAGTTGAGTAGAAATCCCATGAGGTATGCACTCTAAATTCAATGAGGACCATTGATATTTCATAGGGTGTCTATGGAATATCCTGGACCATTAGATCCATTGTTGTTAATATGGTTAGAGTCCCATAGTTGGTATTCCCTTTATGTAGAGGTGAAGGTAGTCTGAAAAGGGTAGCTCGAGGAATAATCTAGGTCATCCATCCAGATAAGGTCCATGATAAAAATTCGTTGTAGATCATAGAGGTCTCATTTGAATGAGGCCAAGTGATGAGATTCCATCATCAAAATGTATCTATTTGACAAGGAACGCCAACGTATTTAGGGGGAACATGTGTCAGTCGATGATTGAAGGAAGGACAAAAGGGGGGACCTTTGTCAAAACCCATGCCCTTGGGGAATCAACCTTATCTATTGAACGTTTAATCTAGGGATGGGAGGATATCCGTCATTGATTGGAGGTCCTAGTAGTCAGAGAGAACCATTTTCAGGTTCATAATGGAAATCTGACGGAGGAGAATCAAAGTCGTGATCTAGTCTATCAATCGATAAGGAAATGAATTGAAGAGATCATGATCAATCATAGCAGTGGAGTATTCGGGGTAATTTAGACCACTGAGGCAAAAGTATCCCAAAGACCATATTGCAATGGAGTAATCTTGATCATCAATCAGACCCAACTGAAACAAACCTTGATCATATATTTTGGTGATCCTTCTGGATGAGGACAAGAGGAACGTGGTTCAAGGAAGACCCCAATGTGTAGAGGAAAATTGTCACCCTCTCAATGGATAATATGAGTACTTCAATGGTGGTGTGTATGACACATCAAGAGTACTTGAAGGTCCACACATCAAGCAATGTTTGATCCATGTGTCTCATCATCATTTTATGGGGTGACAGGAGTCTCCCTCAGAATGGCACGAGACCAAGGGTCATATGTGAAAGGGGATGGGGGAATTGTGGAAAATCCACCCTAAAAATAAATCATTATATCTCAAGTGAAAATATCTCAACCATCCATCACAATGTATCTCTCAAATTAAGTTATGAAGACATACTCTAAAGGAGGAGCTTCGAGGGAAGATATTGACCATCCATCACAATGGGTTGGTGGAGGGGATCACCAAAACACACTCCGACGAAAGATCTATGAGGAGAAGATACAAAAATTGATCGGTTAGGGACGAAGGAGCTCCGAAGAGAGATTTGGTCATCCATTGCAATGAAATTTCAAAGAAGGTTTTGGTGAGACACTCTGAGGGAGAAGCTCTAAGGATGAAATATGACCATCAAATATGATGGGATGGAGGAGCTCTGAGACAGTTTTTTGGCCACTGATGTACCAAGTTCTGAGAGGTCCTACTGACAATATAGACCATATATATTTATCTAAATTCCTAATGGGTTTGGCATGGATGGTTCCATGCATTATAATGCAGGTGGTGCCATGTGTCAAGCATGGAGGATGCCACGTGGCCTAGAGTTTCGATATCTGTGGGTGCATGTCTATGTGAAATATGCATGAAACGTGTCCAAGAGAGGATAGTGCCACATGTATAGGGAATGAAGTATGAAAATGGAGTTTGATGAATCTATATTCATCCATCATCAGGTTTCCATAACCGTCCGATATTTTAGGGAAGACCATCATATTTGGTTGTTCGAGCATGAAGAGTAGACCATTGTGGGGAAACCCCGATGTGAGGATCCCGATAGTGACAAGAGCGGAGGATAAATTATTCTAATAAGATATTTTTGAATCATGATGTGGTCGATACCATGTCCATGCCAAGAAAACTGGCACATGTATTAGGAAAATCCTTGACATCTCCATGTAGGAGGGAAAGTGTGCTAGGATTCCACATGGAAGGGAAGTGGCCAGAAACTTCGAGAGGATAAAAATTTTGATCTCGAAATTGAATTTCAGAAAAATCATAGTCATTGGAAAGATCTCGATGAGAAAAAGACAAGGATATCATCAAAAATAAAGTTGGATTCCTTTAAGGAGAATGAAATTGTATTACCCCACACCCTTAAAGGATATTTAGGGGGTTGGGTGTGTTACAGAGTGGTATCAAATAAGGAAACTACACTTGACCTGCTTGGGCTCACTAAAAGAAGCAATAAAATTATTATAAAGTTTATAAAGGGGAGGAAACACTACCCTACCCTATCCATAAGGGCCTATTAGTGCGTAGCTATGTGACTAAGTGCTTAATCTTAAGAGCACTTATTCCTTGTTACCAAGTGGTATTTTTTGGATAGTTTCTTGTAATTGATGTTGTTGCATAGTTTCTTTTCATTGATGTAAACATAAGTGGTTTTTGTTAATTTAAATAGATTTGATGGGTGCATTTGAATAATTATACAAGAAGCCTCAAAGGTATGGTCATGAAGCCCAAAGTTCTTTGAGGAATAAGGACATGAAAAACAGTGTAAATGCATGTAACAAACTCAAAGATGGATATTCCTTGTCATGCCATTTCCAATGGTAGGTGGAACTATACATTGTTCCTCATAGTTGAAAAGTTATGAGGTCATGAAGTTGGAATACCTGAAGAATGGTTAAGAATCCCCTAAACGGTTATAACAAGATTCTACATGTCATCAATTAAAGGGTAAAGTGGTTATAACAAGAAAGTATAGTTCAAACCTTAAGTTAAGGAAATAAGTCACTTGGAAAAGTATAAATACACTTCAAGAAGCTTCTCATTCTTACACAAACAACTTTATTGAATATCTTCTATGTGAGTACACTTGATCTATTTGGAGAATATAAGGTAGAAAGTCTAAGGTAGAGAAAGAGTAAGGAGTACAAAATTTTTGGGATTGCAAAGGAGAGTGAGTGTTTTATGATAAACCCTAATTTAGAATACCCCCGACGGTCAGGCTACTTTTTTTCGATGAGGCACTCCCATGAGTTGTATGACCCTTGTCCCATGAGACTCTGCGTGATGCATGGGTTAGTCGTGCAAGACTGAGAAAACTTTATAGGCGGATGCTAGTACTAGGTTGTTGAGGATGAGAAAGATATACATGTATGAAATCTTGTGTATCAGGTCAACTACAAGTTTAAAGTTATGGTTATATGCATGTTATACGTTAGTAATGTTATGGTGCATGATTGAGGAATGTGTTTGGTATCTTGTTAAGACATTGGTACATGCTTGAGGCACATATTATGTGCATGATGTGAGTCATATCCTTGGTACATGTATGAGGTGCATTTGTTGGTGATACAGATGCATGTTTGAGGCACTTCTTGATGAGGTTATTGCACATGTTTGAGGTACATGCATTGGATGTTTTTGTAAATTCTTGAGGCATGTCTTGGTGATGTTGGTACATATTGAGACACATGTTGATACATTGTTAGATACATATCTTGGCTATCTTGGTATCTAGTTTGGTATAAGTTATGGTGATGTTATCACATGATTGAGGAACTTCATTGATGATATATTATGGTACTTTGTATATGGAATATCATGAGTGATATGGTATATGGTTGAGGCACATGTTATGGTACAGGTTTGGGTTCATGAGTTGATGATGATATGTTACATTGCTAGAGGCACTTCTTGGTGATATTGGTTTATGATATGGTACATGTTCTGATTCAAGGGTTATGTGCATGATATGGTACATGTTTAATACATGGTATGGTACAATTTTTGGTACATGGTTGATGTACATGGTATGGTGATGGTTTTGGTATCCATGTGAGTGTATCTAGTTATAGTTGGTTGATGATGGTACATCAATAATAGTGATAATGACAGTTACAGTGACATGTACAGTGATAAGTTGGATTATATTTTGATCATCAGTTTCAGGTTGATGTGACAGTGAAAATTATAGGTCGATGTGACAGTTACAGTGTCAGATTGGATGACAGGTTGATGAGATAGTGGCAGTAACAGTACCAGTGGTAGTGACAGGTTGAGTCTACACTTATATTTCAAGGTAGTTGTATGGGGAAAGGAAAGGGGGTTGTATCCTCCTTTTGATTAGTGTCAAATAACACATGGAGTGAGATATTCCTTTAGGTTGGAGCTTGTAAATCAGGGGGTCATATCATCCTTCTCATTGGTTCCAGAGAACTCAGGGAGTTGCGACTTCCTTTAGGTTGGAGCCTACAAATCAGGGGGTTGCAACCTCCTTCATGTTGGTGCTAGACAATTCAGGGAGTTGGAGCTTCCTTTATGTTGGAGCCTCTAAATAAGGGGGTCATAGCTTCCTTCTAGTGGTTTTCAGAGAACTCAGGGAGTTGTAGCTGCCTTCGGGTTGGATCCTATAAATCAAGGGGTTAGTGCCTCCTTCTTGTTGGTGATAGATAATTGGGAAGTTGGTGCTTCCTATGAATGTATTTTTGATATATATAAGAAATCATTCTGTGTTTTTCTCCCATTTGGCTTTCCATGTAAATTATGGTGTATTGTGTATCTATGGTTGTTTGTTATGCTCTGATGAATAATATTGTTTATGATGCAATGATATACTAAATGTATAAGTGATAAAATATCGAATACTTCTGATAAAGTTAAAGTTTTATATAATGTGATCGAAAGTGGTAAAAATTCCTCATACTGATTCACCCCCCCCTCTCAGTATTCCAACAACTGGTATCAGATCAGGTCCTTTAAGAAATCAATTTAACCACTAGAAGGAATATCATGGAGTACACTAATATTGTTGTACCACAATTTGATGGTCATAATGGTTAGAGCTATGATATGTTGATAAACATGATGGAATCATTTCTAGGAGCATAGGGATATGATGTTTGGTACTCTATTGTTACTGGATACATTGGTTCAAAGAATTCAAAGACTGTAGCCAAGAAGGAATTGAATAGAAACAACAAAACAACAATGGATTTTATCTTGGAATGATTACTGGATCCATTAAAAGACAACATGGGGCAATGTTCATCATCCAAAGAAATTTTGGATAAGATATATAGTTTATACTTTAAGGAATCTCATTCTATCATAGACCCTGAACATGATAATTAGAATAAAGAAGATGCTAAAGTAGAACAAGAAGAAATATGCTCTTAATGTCAGAAAGATTCTAACGAAGAAGATTGTGAAGGAGGCATAGTAAATCTTGAAGGATAATTAATCAGTGCTTTAGATGATCTAATGGAAGAAATAAGAAAGAACAAGTCACTCAAGGAAGAATTTATCGAGCTAAAGAAGGGGTCTCAAAATCCAAACTCTGAAGAAGTCTAGCATATGATTACAAACCTAAAATTCCAACTAGAATAATCCAGAAGGATTGAAGAACCATAAAAACATCAGTTGGAACAAAAGACGTTTTTGGAAGAAAAAATAATAGCACAAAGAAAGGAAGTAAATAAGAGAGAAAATATTTTGACTAGCCATCTCAAGGAAAAATCTGAGGACTTAAATATTCTTGAAGAAGAATTTAGTCAGCGAGAAAGAAGAATTGAAGAAGAAATTGTCTACTTGAATACCCAACCTGAAGAATCAAAGAGAAATGAAGAAGTCATGAATATATAGATGATGAAGAAAGAAGAAGATTGTCAGAATCTTGAAGAAGAATTTGTCACAGAAAGAGTTAAATTTGTCAAGCTAAGAAAGAACATTGAAGAGAGAGAAATATCCATATCATCAGTAAACAAATTTGAAGGGAAGTGTTACATGTTTCTAGAAAGGAAGAATGAATATAAGGCTAAGATTTATGTAGAATATAGACCTATTAAGAAGGAATGATGTGAGCCCTCAAAAAAGAACATTCCAGAAATGAAGAAAACTCAAGAAGAAGATTACAGAAGAAACAGATATCAAAGAAGACACTCCACTTTCAGATATCAAAGAATAATGAATCATTGTAAAGGAAACAACCAAAGAAAATATTTTTATTAGCCAAGGCAGGAATTCAGAAGGACTACACCATAAATAAGTTCATTCACTCCAAGGTATCAAAATTTCTTTTTGGGTCAATGTTTTACATGTACTAACTTTGGACATAAAGTTGTATATTACAAAGCATATAGAAGAAATGATCAAGAAAGAGATGGTTATGTGGCTCTGTCCAATATTGAATGTTACAAATTCCACAATTATGGTCACATATATCGAAATTGTAGAAGCGTGATAGAGCCTCCTATGAAGGAAAACATTGATGTGAGATACATGAAGGTTTGGAGAAGAAATGAAAAACAAGAAGAGTAGAATGAAGACTAGGCCCCATAGATCATACTAAAAATATTTGTAGTAGAGAAAGATCATGATGAATCAACAAGAAAGTAGGAAGATGTTATAATCTAGAAAGAAGATGAAGAGGAATATCTCAAAATTTAGGAATAATATGAAAATAACGTCAGAATTATGGAAGAGGATGATGATGAATCCACAGATGAAGAGGAATATTAATATGCAACACAGTAGATATTTTTTTTATCCATATGGCTTGGAGACTCCCGGTAAATTTGAATATTGAAGAAGGGGATTCGAAGAAAAAACTCTATAAATAAGAGAACTATCTTTTGAGTAGTCTGAACTGTTTGTATATTTTGGAAAGGCACTTTCAGAATGGTTTGATGACAAAAGTACAGATTGTCTTGTGATATTTAATTTTTTTGAGGAGCAGCTTTCAGAACACATTTCCATGCAGGTATCGGCTAGCAGTTACATAGGAAGAGATTCATGATTGTCTAAGATGATTCCACACATATATTCACAAAGGGATATATTAAGTATAGATTGTTCCATTATGAGTAGACAGATTGAACAACAAGGAATATGTTGTGATAAGTTGTATCAGATTGGTCATCATTGTATGCAGTTGAGTAGCAGAATCATGGATAATTTTATGACATATGAACATATATGAATTCATGAGACACTTAGGAGGTCTAATAGATAGTACAAAAGACATGCGTTAGACTATATGCATAACAATGGATGAAAAAATATTGACAAGTTGGATCAATTCGTCACAGGAAGGAAAGTAGTGAAAGGCACAACAAGACAAGAGAAGAGAAACCGTCAGTAGGAAAAATATCGCCAGAGAGAAGTATGGTCATTCATGTGAACTTGGAAATACATGAAGTCTTTAAATCAAGTAACTTTGAATGTTTTATATATGTCAATGAATTACAAGAGGAAGCACCAATGGACAAGAAGAACCGAAAGACAATAAATGAAGAGTATGTAGGAAGTCACATATTGATATACATGACATCTTGTAGAGAATTCAAGGGAAGAGAAATCATTAGAGGAAGAGATTGGGAAAGAAAGATTAGAAGAATGAAGACAGGGGGAGACATACCAACAGGTGGAGTTACCCTTTTACCCATGATGTCAAAGAGGGATAAAGAGAAATATCATAAGAGAAATATTAGAGGCATGAGGACAAGGGGAGGAACCCCAATGGGAGACACCTTTTTTCATTGACGTCAAAGGGGAAGAAAAACATTAGGAGAGAAATATCAGGAGAATTGGTCATAGATGGATTATGAGTGTTTCCATCAATGCCAAAGGGGGATATGATTGTATAGTTGGTTGTTAGTGATGTCAATAGAAGTAGTTGTCATTAATGTCAACAAATGTGATCGGTGCACTTGAAGAATTCTATAAGAATCCCCAGAGATATGGTTATGAATCTTGAATTTGTTTTAGGAATAATTACATGAAGGATACAACAAATGCATGTGACAGACTCATAAATAGATAGTACTCATCATGTATTTTTCAACAGTAGGTGGAATGTCATGTACTTCTTCGCGGTTGAGGATTTGTGAGGTCATGAAGCTAGAAGCCCTGAGGAATGGTTAAGAATCCCCTAAACAGTGATAACAATATTATATAAGTCATTAATTAAAGGGTAAAGTGGTTATAAAAATAAACTATTGGTCGACCCCTAAGTTAAGAAAATAAGTCACTTGGAAAAGTATAAATACACTTCAAGAAGCCTCTCATTATTACACAAACAAATTTATTGAATATCTTATGAGAACATACTTGATCTATTTAGCGAATCTAAGGTAGCAAGTATAAGGAAGCGAAAGAGTAAGGAGTGTGAAAGTTTTAGTATTATAGAGGAGAGCGAGGGGTTTTTGATAATCCCTAATTTGGTTGAACCCCATGGGTCAGGAAACTGGTGTCTAACGTAGAACGCCCACGGGTTGTATGGACCTTGTCCCGCAAGGCCCTACATGATGTATCGGTTAGTCCCATGAGGCTAAGACAAATTTGTAGGAGTATTATAATACTAGGTTGTTGAGGCTATGAAAGATTTATTGGTATTAAATATTGTGTATCATGTTAGATATAGGTTTAAAGGTATGTTTATATGCATGGTATACATTGGTGATGTTATGGTGCATGCTTGAGGCATGTCTTTGGTATCTTGTTGAGACATTGGTACATTCTTGAGACACATCTTATGTACATTGTGTGAGGCATATTCTTGGTACATGTATGAGGTGAATTTATTGGTGATATTGATGCAAGTTTGAGGCACTTCTTGATGTGTTTATGGCACATGTTTGAGGTAGATGCATTGGATATTTTGGTACATGCTTGAGGCATGTCTTGGTGATGTTTTTACATATTGAGACACATCTTGATACATTTTTAGAGACATATATTGGCTATATTGGTATCTAGTTTGGTATATGTTATGTTAATGTTATCACATGCTTGAGACACTTCACTGATGATATTTGTTGGCCCTTGACCAAGTTTTAGAGATCCTTGGTCATGTTTGATCTCTTTTGGGACTTCGACAAGATGGTCGAAGGTGGAGCGCAAGTCGAAGCAGAGATCGTGGGATCTTGGCCCCTTTTTAGGGAAGTTTTTGGGATTAGGGTTTATGCAACAGGTATGGGATGTCAGCCCATGGGTTTAACCATGTTTGGGCCCATTTTGTATTGTATAAATAGATATCTAGGTGACGTAGGAAGAGGCCAATGTGCTAAGTCTGAATAGGTGTGGATGCTTTTTGCATGTTGTGTGTTAAGAACTTGCAGAGCTAAGCGCAAGCAATTGTAAGGAGGATTTGTGCTTAAACCTATCTCGAGGAAGGAGGATTTGGCAAGGTGTGTGTAGATCTTCTGTCTTATGCGGAGTGGGTTCTGAGGCTTTGTGCATGTAAGAAGATTGACAGAAGATAATATACAAGACAAAGAGTTGGTGGACATAGCCCCACACTGGGGTGAACCACGTATATCCTGTGTTATGGTTTCTTTGTGCATTATGGTTGTATGTTAGTGATGTGATTTATGCTTAGTGTTGATATCTTTATGTATGATGCATCTGGTATAATATCTTAGTGCTTGGTAAGGTGAATGAATGTTAGATCTGATCTATATCTCCATGCTAAGTGCTTAGATGTGTTAGATCTAGTCGAATACTACATTGCTCTCTAATTAGGGTTTGGATATGTGATGTGAATACAGGTTAATTATTGATGAATTTTAACTGCTAAGTGCTTTGTTAAGTGGTATAATCACATATATGTTTCCTAGCTAGTTTGCATACATTTGAGTCCTACAACCACCCCTTCCTCTACCTCGAGTGAGACTTCATCTGCTTCATAGGTGTTGTCAAAAGGGCCAGTAGTTATGGTTTTGTTGGTGCACTGTTGAAGTGTTGAACCCTGGGTCTGCCCATGTGCCAAAAAATGGTTCTGTTGTTGGGACCTAAAACTGTGATTGCTGGGAACTGAAGAAAAGAAAGCTTTGTGCGTAGATCTGTTGCTTTAGTGCGCAGTATTCTACTTGACTTGTCAATATTTTTGCTAAGAAGAGAAGTCTGATATGAATAAAAGAGGTAAGACCTTGAAGCTTTATGCTCTGAGAAAGGTAAGATAAGTGAAATTTTTTGTTTTGAAAGAATGAATCTAGGTATATTTGATAAATTTTGTCCTAATCTGAAAACTAAGGCATAGTTAGAAGAAAAAAGATTTGATATGAATAGATCTGATAGAAATAATGAAAGGTATGTTATCCCTATGTATAGAAAGAGTGTTTAGACTAACAAATGGATGTAGGATCCTAGAAAGAATTTTTTGCAGGTTAGTTACTATGATCCCAGTGCGTAGAACAGGAAGGGTTGGGGATCATTTAAGAGAAACAGAGGATTAATCCTTTGTTACAGTTGTAGAAGACCAGGACATCTTGCTAAGGAATTCCCTTGTAGAAGACCTAGTTGTCTTTGTTGTATAGCTATGGACCATGAAGTTTTGGATTGTCCTAGAATAATTGCTAAAGTTGAAAAGATGAATATGAAACAAGAAAACTATGAGACAAGTCAAGAAACTAAGGATATGATAGAACCCTAGAAAGAATCAGAGACTATATTACTACATATGAAAGAAACCTTGAATGACCACAAAAAATACCAACTTATCAAAGGTCTTAAAAGAGAAAGAGTACATAGAAACATAGGAGACTTTGACATAGACTGTGTCCTGGATGAGGAAACATAGGTGAATATCATGGGAAAAAGAACTTGGGAAATTTTGGGAAAGCCTGTTATGGTTCCTTCATTAAGAGGAATAGGATTATTTAGAGGAAATATGATAAACCTATGTGGAAGAATTATCCAGACATCTATGAGTGCTCATGGCACTTCGACAGAAGAAGAATTTGAGAACTTGAAGTTTGTTGAGAACATTGGCCCATTTTCTATCTTGCTAGGAAAAAACTAGATTGAGAAAGATCAGATATGAAGAAAAAAAGAAGATGAGGATCTAGAACAGAAAAAGAAAGAACTAAGAGATTTCATAGCTAGGAGAATAGTGCACTTACTGGAAGAACAAGAGAACTAGTTGAAGCTACTAAATACCAAAGATATGAATGTTGAAGTTAAAAGGACACGGGAAGACTGGAGACACCTATCTGTACAAGAGAGTAGATCACCTACCCCAGAAAGAGAAGAAGTATTGCCATTGAACCCTATGAAATACCCTCCACAATGCAAAATTATCATGCCAAGAGGAGATAAGAATGATAATGGAAAGAGGAAACTAGTAATTCAAATCACAAGAAAGAAGGCCAGAAAGCTCAGTAAGAAGAGGGAAAATTTAGAAAAATTGCAAGAAGCTCCACAAAGAACATCGCAGAAGGAAGGTTTCCAGAATTTGAACTTCGCTAGAATATCAGTACACCACAGATTGGCACTTTGCCATGGCGGAGAAATCTGACCTTTGGAGTCATTCTAACCGTTCGATCGACACTCCCAAATGGTTAGGAAAGAACTTATGGCCCAAACGTTTGCCATTGGACAGTTGGGACCACTCCATAACAAATGGAATTGCATTGAATAAGGCTTTGTGACCCATTGAAAGAAATTGTTACAGTGTTATCTATTTATCCCATCGAGCATTGCACCGAGAACACTTTTTCCAATTGTGATTATCCAAGCCCATAGAAAGCTAGTTGATTTTGCACAGTGATCATTAAGACCTCACCATCCATTCTATTACAATGAGTATTGTTCACCGACCTAAGATATCAGATATCGAGTGTGAATGTCAGAAGAAATTAGCGCAACAGAAAAATATGTTGAAGAGATTCTAATAGAAATCATGGCTGAGAAGGTGATGTCTGCAGGAATCCAAGCCTCATCGATGCAAGGAGTGAAATCCTCCCCATCGAATGCTCATGGATATGGACCATCCTGAGTTGTGACCAAGAAAATAACCAGGCATCATGATGACTTGGTGAATGTGAAGTTAATTCCATCCATGTTACCCGACTACATCCCACCCCTGGCCAGTGTGGTGAGTCATGATAGTGTCCCGAGGGGCTTCGAATACACATTCATCACTGTGTACCTTCTGAAGGGAATACAAGAAGTCAAACCACAGTTGGAGAGGATTCCAACCTTGAAGATCAATGACTATAACCTAGGAGACCACAAGAGCTATGGCATGATCGCACCTCAGAAATATTTGACCAAGATGAAGGGGAAGAAATTGAAGATCATCCCCCATCCATGGACTATGGACATCGTGAGGTCCATTGTTTTGAACATTATGAAGATACTAAATTTTGGAAGGCACTAGAAGGTTAATGTGTGTGTTAATCTCATGTTGTCATGCTTCCATGGAGGATATCTATGGCTAGACCGATGCATCACCATCGATCCGATGTTGATCCATATGATCACTGGATTGAGTATGCAGGGACCAGACCCACAATACTTTTATCCATGGAAGGCTGCAGACCGTGCCCTGGCACAAAATATCAAAGACACCTACGACAATGTAGAGAAAGGGGCGTGAGGCTACAAGGTAGCCTCCATTCAGAAGGGCACAATGCGCCTTTCTTACTATTTGATTTCTGGTAAGCTAGGAAGAAAGAACAGAACCATGTAGGTCACAGGTTTTGTCATTGACCTCGTAGGAAAATGCATGGAAGGACTACAGATGAACTAGGTCAGTTACCTTGTCAATCAGTTAGAATTGGATTGTCGCAAATCTCAGGATTAGGGATATGAGTTCCATTTTAGTTGGTTGTTGATCCTCATCGCATTCACTCTTGGGAGATGCCGGAAGGTGCGACCTTCCATGGCATTGATCCATTCGAGACATTAGCTATGAATTTCACCACGCATTATTATTCGAGTGATATGGGGAAACAATGATAGTCGAACACATTATTCCATACCTACTACCTACAATTGAAGAGGGATATTGAGTCTTTCTCTCATATGATGTCGAACACCTTGGACAGGTTGAATCCCCTTCTAAAGTTCCACGCAGATATGAATTTTATTTATATTACTATGCGTGTATATGAAATTAAAGAAGAGCTTCAATCCTACTACAAGATCATACAGGAGGACCTGGAAGAAATCACTAAGGAATGGCCTACAGAATTCCTTATACCAGTTGACCATGCAACACTGTCCGATCCCAACCTCATTAGAAGTACGGTGGTTACTCGTGAAGAGTATTATGCACCTAGAAGTAGCAAGAATAAAAATAAGGAAGATGTACAAGAAATACACAGCACATTAGAAGAGACTACATCAGATTCACCTAGCAGAGGAGGAGACAACGAAGTGGACAAAGAAGAAAAAGAAGGGGAAGAAGACAAGAAGAAGCAGGGTGAAGTAACACCACCTAGGAAACCCTTGAAGAGGTAGATACATCCAAGAAAATAAAGGTTTCCCCCATGAAACCTACATCGCAGAAGAAGTCCAAAGCAAGTAAGCTAAATCTAGAGACTGTACTCACGGTCGATTACTTAGAATTCATTATCGCAATTGTATCATATGCCTCATAAGATATTTTGCATAGAAATGAATCGAAACAAGAAGCCATGTATGATAGAATTGATAGAGAGTTGAGAGGTGTACATCAAGCCCTTCACTCAAGCCATGCAGTGCCCACTGCACCCTTGCCACTAGAAGAACCAGAGTTGGGAGATGAGCCTTCCCAACTCCGTAGAATAGATGATGCGACCGAAGCTTGCCTTCGTTGCATGCAGGAAGAAACAAACCAGGCCACAGTGGCCCTGAAGCACACATAAGAGGAAATCATAGATCAATGCCAAGTTGCACAGCAAGATAAGGACGACCTCCAAACCAATTTCAAAGAAAATAAAGTTCAAATCCAGCAAGAGAAAAAATAGCTACTCGCGGAGAAGGTCAGAGTTAAAGAAGAAGTCAACAGATCTCTTCACTATGTGACAGGATTGGAGAAGAAGTAAGAAAACCCAGTAGTAAATCAAGTTTTGAATCTTAATGAAGCCATTCAGCAGCTTCAACAGAGGGTCACATAACTACAGCTACAAATAGTGCCAAGCACTCCATAGGAAGTGCGAGACCATAGAGAAGAAATTTCCTAGAGCGCAGTTGAAAGGATTAAAGAATTATCCATGGAATGTAAACAACTAAGAAGTCGCAGTGTGAAGACTTATGAGCACCTTACTGAGGACCCTAAACTGAAGAAACTGGAGTCGCAACTCCAAGAATCAAAGAAGAAAGAAACAGTAGTACAAGCAGTTGAAACTCCTGTCAACAATTCAGAGGATGAAAAGATCCCAAGAAGAATGCATGGCCTAGCAATAGGTCCATTCCATACAAAGAAAAGTCATGGAAGTGACTCAGAATCTCTAGCCAGTCTAGGATGTAGCTTGCCTACTTTTTGAGGAGATTGAAGGTCAAGGAGAAGAAATAGAACAAGTAGTCACTTTGGTAGAACAACGCTTAGAAGAACCTATGAACGAGGTAGTTATTCAAGAGTTTGCCTAGTAGGAGGCCTTGGTGCAGCAACAGGTTGAAGAAACTCGAGCCAAGATCAAGGATTTTGAGGTAAAGTTACCTAGACCAGAGTGACTCGAGACGAGTCATGGGTGAGTGTTGGGAGCCTATTGGCCCTTGACCAATTTTTGGATATCCCTGGTCATGTTTGATCTCTTTTGAGACTTCAACAGGATGGTCGAAGGTGGAGCCCAAGTCAAAGCAGAGATCACAGGATCCCGACCCCTTTTTAGGGAAATGTTTGGGATTAGGGTTTATGTAATGGGTATGGGATGTCGGCCCATGGGTTTACCCATGTTTGGGCCCATTTTGTAATGTATAAATATATATCTAGGCGATGTAGGAAGAGGTGAATGTGATAAGTGTGAATATTTGTGGATTCTTTGTGCATGTTGTGTGTTAAGAACTTGTAGAGCTAAGTGCAAGTGATTGTAAGGAGGCTTTGTGCTTAAACATAGCTCAGGGAAGGAGGATCTAGCAAAGTGCATGTAGATCTCCTGTCCTATGCAGAGTGGGTTATGAGGCTTTGTGCATGTATGTTGATTGACAAAAGATAATAAAGAAGATGAAGATTTGGTGGACGTAGCCCCACACTAGGGTGAACTACGTATATCCTGTGTTATGGTTGCTTTGTGCATTATGGTTGTATGTTAGTGACGTGATTTATGCTTAGTGCCAATATATTTATGTATGATGCATCTGGTATAATATCTTAGTGATTGGTAAGGTGAATGAATGTTATATCTGATCTATCTCTCCATGCTAAGTGCTTATATGTGTTAGATCTGGTCGAATACATTGTTTCTCTGTAATTAGGGTTTGGATCTGCGATGTGAATAAAGGTTAAGTATTGATGAATGTTAATTTTTAAGTTCTTTGTTAAGTGGTATAATCACAAATCTATGTCCCAGATAGGTTGTAGACATTTGAGTCCTGCAACCACCCCTGCCTCTACCTCGGGTGAGACTTCATCTTCTTTGCAGGTGTTGCTAAAAGGGTCGGTAGTTAGGGTTTTGTTGGTGCATTGTTGAAGTGTTTAACCCTGGGTCTGCCCCTGTTCCAACAATATATTATGGTACTTGGTGTATGGAATATCATGAGTAATATGGTATATCATCAAGTCACATGTTACGTTACATGTTTTGGTTGATGAGTTGATGAGGATATGATACATTTTTAGAGGAACTTCTTGTTGGCATGTTTTCAGGCAGATGTGCTTGTCATTGATCGCAAGTTCAGAGTATGTAGCGATGGCAAAACAGGGACAACATTAGCTCAGGAGGATAAGTACATAGGTGCACGCAGAGGGCAAGAGTGTGCTTGATCACTTGATGGTTTACAGGTGGGTAAGGAAGATCAGGGATAAATTGATCCAACTCCATTTCAGAGTTTCAGATACCGGGAGGTGGAGGTGTCAAGGACATTCACCACAAGAGTCCTGGAATCGTGAAATGCGAAACGTCGAAATTCCGAAAGGAGGAGATAGTTTTGTATACAGGGAGTTGAAGTGTCAAAACACTTCACCACAGGAGTACCGGTATTGCGAAATGTGAAATGCCTAAATCCCGAAAGTAGGAGACAGTTCCGGATACCGAGAGTAGAAGTGTCAAAACACTTCACCACAAGAGTCCCAGAATTGCGAAATGTGAAACGCTGAAATCCTGAAGGCTGGAGACAGTTTAGGATATCGGAGTTTCAGATACCGGGATATGGAGGAGTCAAGCGTTGAGACTCCTCATCATAGGAGTCCCGAAGTTGCGAAGTGCGAAAAGCCAAAAATTTGATCTAACTTCATTTTGGAGTTTCACAGACCGGGACTTGGAAGTGTCGAGAACATTCACATCAAGAATGCCGAAATTGTGATATGAAAATCACAAATTGATTTGGGTCGATAGATCCAGGAGGAGAATATGGCAGACCACGTCAGAAAGGACAGGTGGAAGACTATGAAACATGGCACAATAAGACAAAGACAAGTGTCAAGTTGATTTGGCATTTCAGGCCACTGGAAATCACAATTCTGAGTGACACGTGATAGCCACTCGGATCATGACAAGTTATCGAGTGACGCAAGACTGACGTCACTCCGAGAGTTTTTGCTTCAGGATTTTTAACTCCATCACTCCCCCAAAGTCCCGAAGCCTGAATTCCTAGGGTAGAGGATAGCCATTCGATCACCATGGATCGAGGACCATTGATCTGGAGATCGAAGTGCTTGTGTCATTGGAGAGTGGTCATATTTCGATGGTCACATCATCAAAGAATTGTAGAAGAGTGCTTGAAGCAACAAGCTCAATTTCATAGTTTCAGAGATCGCGACATGGAGAGTCAAGAAGCCTCACAACAGGATTGCCAAATTGCCGAAATGCCAAAATGTGAAATGTCGAAATGATTGGAGCTAGTGCAACCAAGCTCCACTTCTAAGCTTTGAATACCGAGACATGGAGTATCAAGAACTCATCGCCACAGAAACACTGAAGTGCCGAAAAGAGAAATCGTGAAAGCACAATATGGACAAGCGCTCAGTCACCTCTCATAGTCACATGGTCGAAGAGATGTAGAGAAAATCTTGAAGCGGCAAGCTCCTTTGTTTTCGGAGTTTTAGAGATCACGACTTGGAGAGTTGATATGGAACACCACGAGGATCCCGAAATGCCAAAGTGTGAAAAGGAAAAATGAACGAAAGATTCAATGAAGTCAATTCAATGGTGCAGATGAATTTGAATAAGATCGGAGGGCTACTGTTGCACTTCACATTGTAACTGCTAGAAAGAAATGATGGTTTCTTCCAGAGGATGAGCTCGTCTATGACAGAGAAGAAGAAGAGTCTCAACTACCAGAGAAGCTGAGGAATCTCGATATAACACCCAATGATGATGGATGCATGGGTGAAACAGCCAGAGAAGCTGAAGAGTTACCATGATGATCAGGAAGAACTCTCACAATGAGCAGGAGATGCAGAACAGAGAGAGACAACATGGAACACAGGAGATGGGATAGTTGTGGAAGAGTGAAGTGGAGAAAACACCCCGATGTGGAGGAGATTAGGGGTGGAGAGGATGCAAGAGAAAGAAGTAGATTGCATGAACAAGGTGCACAGAGAGTATAAGAATGTTGAACAAAGAAGAAATGGTTGTTGTTGTTGAGAGTGATTGAGGTGTGAAGAAGGAGGCAGAGTGCAGCAGTAGAAATGCACAGAAGGGGAATGGTGCATTGAAGGGACATGGCGCAGAGAGCATAAAATACAAAAGAACAGAAAGTGCAAGGAGTGTACAGAAGACACTGATGCAGACAGAGAAACTCATTGTAGCAGAATAGTGATAAGACTGGTAAGCCATTGAAGAACTTTATATCGATGTAGTAAGTCATAATAGCAAAGATTTATATTTCAGGGTGGTAGGGAGGTGCTAGGGAGGAGTGTTGTCCTTGGAGGTTCAAGTGGGTGCTTGAACATAGGGAGGTGTAGCTTCCATCTAGTTGCAACCAGAGAAACCAGGGTGGCAGGGTGGTGCAAGGGAGAACTATTGTTCTCTGTTATATAGGTTGGTGCATGTGTGAATGTAAGTCGGTGCTTCCATCCAGTTGGTGTTGGAACACTTAGGGAGTTGGTGCTTCCTTCGAGTGGGTTCTAGAGAAACCAGGGAGTTGGTGCTTCCTTCTAGTGGGTGCTAGAGAAACTTGGGAGTTGGTGCTTCCTTCCAGTAGGTGCTAGAGAAAATAGAGAGTTGGTGCTCTCAGCAAGTTGTTGCTTGCAAAAACAGAGGTTGTAGCCTCATTATGAGTTGGTGCTCATATGTATGATAATGTAAAGAATGTAAAGAGTACTTATCATATAAAGAATAAGAGGTTTTTACCCTGTATGGGTTTCCTCAAGAAATATTTCTCTGTGTATCTCATATGTGTGATTGATGTTGAATGTTCTATTTCTTACTTCCCTGTATTATTGTGACGGTCATTAAATGTTGTTGAAAGAGTTTAAAATAAGCATAATTGTTTAAGCACAGGTACAACTGATTCACCCCCCCTCTCAGTTGTTCAACAAATGGTATCAGAGCCGACCCCTTTTATCTAAGGGTAGATCCTAGAGCTTA
>ML786241.1:289957-339407 GCA_009831015.1 Picea engelmannii | reverse complement strand
TTTAAAGAGAATAACTTTAAGAAGAAAAGTCTTTGTGTAAACAATGATGATGATCCTTCAGATGATGAAGACAATGACTCCACTATTGAAGATAAACTAAATGACTTCATACTTATGGCCAAAGAGGATTATGATAATATAAGAACAGGAAGTGATGCTAATGGAGAAGAAGCTGTGGTTGACATGGAAGGAGAACCGATCAGTGCACTAGAAGAGATTGACAGACTAAGAATTAAGAATAGAAAGAAAAGACAATTACTGATACAGTTTGAGAAAGACAGTAAAGAACTTGATGAAGACCTTGTCCTACTAAAAGTGGAATTATAGGAGGCAAAGAAAATCAAATACATTCTGAAACGATAGTTATCAGAAAAGAAGGCAAGATGTGAAGCCTTAGAACAAGAAGTAGTGAAAACTAGGAAAGAGATGGAGAAGTTGCAAGCCTTGTATAATCAGAATCTATCAAGTATCAAGGCCTCAGAAGGATTATCCACCATTCTAAATTAGCAAATGAATCCAAAGCTGAAAACTGGTTTGGGTTATGAAGAGGGATCAAGTAGTGATAAGCCAAGAAACGAAGAATCCATCAAGTTTGTCAAATCTACAACCAATGAAAACAACGAACCTGCAAAAACAAAGGAAGACAATCGGTCGCCCAGGACAAGTAAAGAAAAAGGTGTCGGGACTAAATCTATAGAGCAAAGAAATAATGCACTCCCTACTGAAAGACGTCACCAGCATGGAAGAAATCGATTTTCTCAAAGAAGACAACCATTTTCCAAGGACAAAGAATTTTTCTATGGCTATTGTTTCTATTGTTCTAACTTTGGTCACAAAGTTGTAAAGTGTTCCTTAAGACTTATACATGAGCAATTAAGATTTCAAAGGAATAAATACTTGCCACAACAAAGAATGATATAGCCAAGTAACAAACCTTCACAGATTGCAAATTGCCAAATTAAGTCTAGAGACATGCAACTAAGGAGGTCAAGAAATAATAAACAATCAATGAGTAGACAACGCTGCAACAATAATTTTGACCTATTCAACAATGAGATTGAATGCTACATTTGTCATAACTATGGACATAAATCTGTTGATTGTTGATTAAGGAACTATGAACCAGTTTGAATTCCCGTGCTGAAAATGTCAAGGTTTGGAAGAAGAAAGAAAGTGACAAGTGTGTATTAGTGTTGTCAGCTCAAAGAAAAACAAACCCTTGGTATATAGACAGTGGATGCTCCAAACATATGATGGGAGACAAAGGTAAGTTTCTATATCTAAGTGAAAGAAAATTAGGAAACATAACCTTTGGAAATGATGCTCCATGTAAAATAAAGGGTAAAGGGATGGTGAGTTTAAGTAATGGAAAAGGAAAATCCCAAGATGTTCTACTTATAGATGGACTGAAACATAATCTACTCAGTGTAAGTCAAATGTGTGACAGAGGATGTGAAGTGGTGTTCACGTCCAAGGACTGCAAAATAAAGTCTGTAAACTCAGGACAAGTGGTGGCTAAAGGCATAAGGACAAAAAATAACATATATGTGCTGAAAGAAAATAGAGAAGAGTGTCATCTAGGAGAACATGATGAAAGTTGGTTATGGCATAGGAGACTTGGAAATCTAAACTTTGACCACTTAATCAAACTCAAAAATCTCGAGGCAATAAAAGATCTTCTAAGAATATCAAAGATCCAAGATTCAATGTGTAAACCCTGCCAAGTAGGAAAGCTAACCAGGACACAGTTTAAGTCCAAGATCTTTACTTCAACAGAGAAACCACTCCAAATAGTTCATATGGATTTATGTGGACCATCAAGATGGAAAGGCATAGGGAAAGAAAACTACTTCATGATGATTATTGATGATTACTCCAGACTTACTTGGGTTGTCTTTCTCAAAGAAAAAGCTGAATCATTTGAGAAGTTTAAAACATTTAAGGATTTAACTGAGACTCAAACATGCAAGAGGTTAAAGGCAGTAAGATCAAACCGAGGAGGAGAGTTTATGTCAAGTGATTTCAAGGAATTCTATGATAATCATGGGATCAAGAGAGAATACACAATCCCAAGAAATCCACAACAAAATGGAGTAGTTGAGAGGCAAAATAGAACAGTGCAGGAAATGGCCGGTCAATGATGAATGAGAAGAACATTGGTCAAACCTACTGGGTAGAATCAATACACACAGCAATCCACATTCTTCATAAAGCCCACCTCAGACCATAAAGTGACAAGACACCTTATAAATTGTGGTATGGGAGACCTGCCTCAATCAAACACTTCAAAGTCTTTGGGAGTAAATGCTACATAAAGAATAATGATGAGAACCTCGGAAAATATGATGATAGGGTTGACGAAGGTATCTTCTTAGGATATGCTACAAACATTAAAGGATACAGATGCTATAATAAGAGGCTGCATAAAATGGTGGACTGTATTGACAATAAATTTGATGAAGGAATCCTAGCAAGAGAGGGGTACAATGATGAGTCTTCTATAGAGGACAGAGCTAAAGCTGAAGATGAATAGGTCCAAGAATCAGAAAATGAATATTCTAAATCAGATGAAGACACAGAAACTCAGACAGACTCAAATCAGTAGGCAACCTCAAATTCCTCCTCTAGAATCCCTCAAAAGAATCATCCTGCAAGTCAGATAATTGGTGAAAAAGACAAAGGTGTACAAACCAGGAGAAAGATAATAAAAAATATCGAGCAATCACATATAGATTTCATATCCATGCTGGAACCCAAGAATTTTAATGAAGCTAGCAAATATGACCATTGGGTTAAAGCAATGAATGATGAACTTGATCAGATTGAGAAAAAAAATACGTGGGAGATGGTTCATAGACCTGAAGGTACAAATATCATTGGTTCCAAATGGATCTTTAAGAATGAGTTGAATGAGCAAGGACAAGTTGTCAGGAACAAAGCAAGATTGGTTTGTAAAGGCTATGCTCAAATAGAAGGACTGGATTTTGATGAAACATTTGCACCTGTAGCAAGATTAGAAGCTATCAGAATGTTTCTTACATATGCCTGTCATAAAAGGTTTAAATTCTATCAAATGGATGTCAAGTCAGCTTTTCTAAATGGAGATTTAAGTGAAGAATTCTATATGGAACAACTAGAGTGTTTCAAACTATCTGATAATCCTGACTTAGTACGCAAGCTGAAGAAATCTTTATATGGGTTAAAACAAGCCCCTTGAGCCTGGTATCATAGACTGTATACATATCTCAAAGACAAAGGGTTCAAGAGAGGAATAGTTGATAACAATCTGTATATCAAAATAGAGGATAATGATCTGCTCATCATATTGGTCTATGTAGATGACATCATCTTCGGATGTAATAAGGATTCGTTGGTACAATGGTTTTCTTCTGCCATGGAGTCTGAGTTTGAAATGTCTATGATAGGTGAACTGTCATTTTTTCTTGGTTTGCAAATTACTCATAGGTCTGAAGGGATGTTCATTTCTCAAAAAAAATATCTAAGAGAAATTTTGAAAAGATTTCAAATGGAAGACTCTAAACCTGTGGGCACACTTATTGTTACTGGATGAAAATTAAGTAAGGATGATGATTCACCTGATGTTGATCAAAGTTCATATAGATCAATGATCGGTATCCTACTGTACATCACAACATCTTACCCAGACATAATGCCTGTTGTTGGAATGGTAGGAAGATATCAGTCTGCACCTAAACAGAGCCATTTGCTAGCTGTCAAAAGGATATTCAGGTATTTGAAAGAAACAATGACTTATGGTTTGTGGTATCCCAGAAATTAGAATTTTCAGTTAACTTCTTATTCAGATGTAGATTGGGCAAACTGTGTTGATGAGAGAAAAATCATCAGTGGAGGAGCATTCTTTCTAGGTGACTCCTTAGTAGCATGGCCTAGTAAAAAGTAAGGTTCCATTTCTTTATCAACTATAGAGGCAGAGTACATTGTTGTTGCTACCTGTTGCACTTAGATATTATGGATGATTCAGACACTTGTAGACTTGGAGGTAAAATATGTTGCACCGATCTCAATCAATTGTGATAACACTAGTGCCATCAGTGTGTCCAAGAATCCTGTATTCCACTCCAAGACCAAGCATATTCCCATAAAATACCATTTTCTGGGAGAACAGGTCACCAATGATATTGTTCAGGTCCATTACATTCCGACCACAGAACAAATTGCAGACATCTTTACTAAACCCCTAGCCAAGACACCATTTGAATATCTCTGACAAAAGTTGGGTGTCATCCCATCTCACATCTAAGAAAGTCCATCCTATTAGGGGGATTTTGTATTGGTTGAACATCTGATACCTCCTAAACATACTACAACAACTCAGGGGGAGCATGTTTTCTTTGACATTGATATCAAAGGGGGAGAAAAGGAGTGGTCCGGACCGGATGCTATAGTTGGAGGTCCAAACAGATTAGCGCAGTCATTCAAGGTTGCTAGCAATGCCAAAGGGGGGGTTTGTAGGCATGTTTTCAGGTAGATGTGCTTGTCATTGATGGAAAGTTCAGAGTATTCAACGATGGAAAAATAGGGATAACGTAAGCTCAGGAGGATAAGTGCAGAGGTGCATGCAGAGTGCAAGAGTGTTCTTGATCACTTGATGGTTTACAAGCAGGTAAGGAAGATCAGGGATAAATTGATCTGACTCCATTTCGGAGTTTCGGATACCGGGAGGTGGAGGTGTCAAGGAAATTCACCACAGGAGTCCCGAAATCGTGAAATGCGAAACACTGAAATCCTGAAAGGAGGAGACATTTCCAAATACCGAGAGTTGAAGTGTCAAAACACTTCACCACAGGAGTCCCAGTATCGGGAAATGCGAAATGTCGAAATCTCGAAAGCAGGAGACAGTTTCGGATACCGGGAGTATAAGTGTCAAAACACTTCACCATAGGAGTCCCGGAATCACGAAATGTGAAACGCCGAAATCCTAAAGGTTGGAGATAGATTCGGATACTGGAGTTTCAGATACCGAGAGATGGAGGAGGCAAGTGTCGAGAATCCTCATCACAGGAGTCCCAAAATTGCGAAGTATGAAAAGCTGAAAAGTTGATCTGACTTCATTTCGGAGTTTCGCAGACTGGTACTTGGAAGTGTCGAGAACATTCACATCAAGAATGACGAAATCATGATATGTGAAATCACGAAGTGATTTGGGCTGATAGAACTATGAGGAGAATGTGGTATACCACGTCAGAAAGGATAGGTGGAAGACTATGACACATGGCACGATCAGACAACGACAAGTGTCAAGTTGATTTGGCATTTTAGGCCACTGGAAATCACAATTCTAAGTGACACGTGATAGCCACTCTAGTCACAACACATCATCGAGTGACACAAGACTGACCTCACTCTGGGAGTTTTTTCTTCGGGATTTTTAACTCCATCACTCCCCCAAAGTCTCGAAGGCTGAAGTCCAGGGACAAAGGATAGTCGTCCGATCACCACGGATCGAGGACCGTTGATCTGGAGATTGAAGCGCTTGTGTGATTGGAGAGTGGTCATATACCGGTGATCACATCGTCAAAGAACTATAGAATACAGCTCGAAGAGGCAAGCTAAATTTTAGAGTTTCAGAGATCGTGACTTGGAGAGTCGAGAAGCCTCACAACAAGATTGTCGAAATGCTGAAATGCCGAAATGATCGGAGCTAGTGCAACCAAGCTCCATTTCTGAGCTTCGGATACTGGGACATGGAGTATCAAAAATTCATCGCCATGGGAATGCCAAAGTGTCGAAAAGAGAAATCGTTAAAGAACTATATAGATAAGTGCTCGGTCACCTCTCATGGTCACATGGTCAAAGAGCTGTAGAGAAAATCTTGAAGCGGCAAGCTCCTTTGTTTTTAGAGTTTCAAAGATCATGACTTGGAGAGTCGAGATGCCACACCACAGGGATCCTGAAATTTCAAAGTGTGAAATGGCGAAATGAATGCAAGATTCAATGAAGTCAATTCAACGGTTCAGATTAATTTGAATAAGATCGGAGGGCTACTGTTGCACTTCATAGTGTAACTACTAGAAACAAATGATGGTTTCTTCCAAAGGATGAACTCGTCTATGATAGAGAAGCCAAAGAGTCTCAACTACCAGAGAAGCTAAGGAATCTCGATATAACACCCAGTGATGATGGATGTGTGGGTGAAATCTCTAGAGAAGCTGAAGAGTTACCATGATGATCAGGCAGAGCACTCACAATGAGCAGGAGATGTAGAACAAAGAGAGACAATGTGGCACACAGGAGATTGGATAGTTGTGGAAGAGTGAAGTGGAGAAAACACCCCAATGTGGAGGAGATTAGGGGTGGAGAGGATGCAAGAGCAAGAAGTATATTGCATGCAGAAGGTGCACAGAGAGTATAAGAATGTTGAACAAAGAAGAAATGGGTGTTGTTGTTGAGAGTGATTGAGGTGTGAAGAAGGAGGCAGAGCGCGGCAACAGAAATGAACAGAAGGGTAATGGTGCATTGAAGGGACATGGCACAAAGAGAATAAAAGGCAAAAGAACAGAAAGCGCAAGGAGTGTGCAGAAGACACTGATGCAGACAGAGCACTGCAGTGTAGTAGAACAGTGATGAGACTGGTAAGCCATTGAAGAAATTTATATCATTGTAGTAAGTTATAATAGAAAAGATTTATATTTCAGGATGGTAGGGAGGTGCTAGGGAGGACCGTTTTCCTTAGAGGTTCAAGTGGATTCTTGAACATTGGGAGTTGTAGCTTCCATCTGGTTACATCTAGAGAAACTAGGGTGGCAGTGTGGTGCAAGGGAGAAATGTTGTTCTCTGTTATACAGGTTGGTGCCTATGTGAATGGAAGTTGGTGCTTCCATCTAGTTGGTGCTGGAACACTTAGGGAGTTGGTGCTTCCTTCTAGTGGGTGCTAGAGAAACAAAGGAGTTGGTGCTTCCTTCTAGTGGGTGCTAGAGAAACCTGGGAGTTGGTGCTTCCTTCTAGTAGGTGCTAGAGAAAACAGAGAGTCGGTGCTCTCAACAAGTTGTTTCTTGCAAAAACAAAGGTTGTAGCCTCATTATGAGTTGGTGCTCATATGTATGATAATGTAAAGAATGTAAAGATTACTTATCATATAAAGAAGAAGAGGTTTTTACCCTGTATGGGTTTCCTCAGGAAATATCTGTCTATGTGTATCTCATATGTGTGATTGATGTTGAATGTTCTATTGCTTACTTCCCTTCATTATTGTGACTTTCATTAAATGTTGTGAAGAGTTTAAAATAAGAATAATTTTTTAATCACAGGTACAACTGATTCACTACCCCTCTCTCAGTTGTTCAACACTTCTGGTTGACCTTGGTTTATGATATGGTAGAGGTTTTGGTACATGGTTGATGTGCACGATATTGTATATGTTTGATACATGGTTGTTGTACATGGTATTGTATAGGTTCTGGTAAATGGTTGATGTACATGGTATGGTGATGGTTTTGGTATCCATGTGAGTGGATATGGTTATATATGGTTGATGATGGTATATTAGTGACAATGATAGTGACAGTGATGGTGACAAGGACATCGACAAGTTGAATTATTGGTTGATCATTAGTTTTAGGTTGATATGACAGTGATGTTGTCAGGTTGGTTGACAGGTTGATTACAGGTTGATGAGGATGTGGCAGTGACAATATCAGTGGTAGTTGTTAGCTCTCTGTAAACTTCATTCGGCTGAGAAATGAATGACAGAGGAAACCTACAAACCAACTTTGATATCCAAAACTATCCCTTTGGACCTGGAGAGGGATCTCTCGCGAGACTTTGTCTCAGTATAGGATATGAGTTTGAGTTATCGGCTATATTTAACATCTTTGAAACAATAAGTTCTAGTTATAATGGTGCAAGAGAGTAAGACCTTGGGATATGGAGTCGGTTCGAGAAAACAATAGAAAACAATGACTCGATGATTGAAATTGAGAGGATAAAGGCTAAGCGAGAAACGGTCTTCAGTAAAAAATCGTTGTGTGAGGCAAGGGGGAAACACAGAAATAAACATGGAGCACCATTGAGGATGAATTCAAAGTTAACTTAGAGGAAAAAGGTTTGTCTAAATGGTGGGAATCCCATGGAACTACGTAGTGAATCCCAGGTTCGAAAATACATTCCTATATAGACAGAAATATATATATGAATAAAGAAAACAAGGAGTACGTACGCAAAGAAAGGAAACAATACATCAAACTGCTACAATTAGAATATTTTCATCAGGCTTCAGGACTTTTGCAATAAATTCCGATCGAGATCAAACAACATTCAATAGTCATTGTCTACACTAGTTTTCCAACCAACCCAGATTACATTGAAAAGATCAAATATATAGGCGAGGGTTCCTCTTGGGATACCTTGCTCTCTAGCTACTATTTCTAAAATTTAGGAAACCAACTACTCTGCATTGAATGACTCTTCACATGATGCCTTTCAAAAAATAGAAAACAACTACATCTAGTCGCATAACGACTACTTGTATTTTTCCACAGGGATTTGATTATCAGCGAGGTCTCATCATGGGAAGAATGATGTGTCAATGCCTTCCTTTGGAAAAAATTATGAACGATCAAATAATCTATCAAGGTCCCACTATCTACTTAATGATTTTGATTTCTGTCACGCGCCCATTTGTTGGGGAGTGTACGTGGCGAGTGGCTGCTGACTATCATGGCCATTACAAAAACAACAAAACGTCTAAGGACGGTGCCTCCTTCAAAATTGTCAATATCTTCTCTCTATTTGAGGATACAAGTATGGATTGAGTTAATCATGTTTCTTCTACGCACTAGCAAGAGTTGCACAGGATTTTTCCTTGGCCTCTTCACATTCTCTTAAATGCTTCGCATTCCTTTCTTCTAATAGCCTATGTGTTTCATGCAGCTATACGATTGTATCCAGCGCCTCTCTGAGTTGTCTCTTGAGCCACATCACGTTTCCTTCATGACTTTGCGATGTTGAAACTTCAAGGTTATTTGTTGTTAGCTATTGTCTCAGTTCCATGTTTTCCTAGTAAAGTTTTGGCGATGGCGCGTTGTGCCTATTTCATTTGCTAAGATGGCTCTCAAACATTAGTGCCTGTGACATCTATCCTCCTTGTTCTACTCCCTCTCTCTTGGCTTGTATCTTCCACCGGTTCTAGTCGAATAACATGCATAAGTGATTCTTCGGTAACCGATCTTATGCGTGACTCATTTGGGACTCGGGTTTCCCTAGCTGCCATGGTGCAACCCGTATTTTTATTGCATGCAGTGGATCTGGAAAGGCCTAAGGTGGAAAACTTGATCAATCTAGGATTGCGAGAAAAGATTACAAATAGTGCATAAACCTAATTCGTGAATAGAATGCATGCAGAGCATCCATAACTTATAATAGAGCAGGTGGTAGAAGGAACTGTGTCAAGGAACACCGAATTCATGGCAACTGGATGTTTCAAAACGAACTATAGATTTTTCATAAAGCATCCGCACATGTAAAGTACAACTGATAAAGGTTGCAGGGCATACATGATATGAACGTTGCAATTTTTCATCTTCTCGGCCTTCATAATGAGCTGATAATGGTTACTGCACTTGTCAATGTGACTTCTATTAACAACTTGCCTCGACCTGGGGCACGTAGAGACTCCCTTTTTGATAGGATCCAACTCTCTGGGAACATACTCATACTTTTACACATGTTTTGACTCTGACATCCCTTCCCGACTCCAAGGGCCAACCAACCACTTGCTGACTTTGACCCTTTTGTTTTTAAGTACCTGACCTCACATGCCTTGACACACAAGCCATGAATTGACTAAGACCAACTCTAACTGAAGGAAAAATGGTAGTGCTAACAACTGGCTCCAATGGGGATGCTATCCTCCCCATGAGGTAGAAAAGAAAAACAGACCAAGTTTATGACCATTGGGCCTTATTCAACTTTCATACATATGACATATGAAAAAAAAACACAACCTAAAACTATCAACACAATTCCTAAAAAGACTTCATCATAAACTTAGGGCTTTCACTTTGGGCTTCAATTTTCTGTTGACCAACAGACTTGACACAAAAAAAATGACTATTTACAATGGTATCTGACTTAAACAGACTTTATTTCACTAAATAGTGTTTGAGGAACCTATCATTTACACGTCCCCAACCAACGAACTCTCCATTTAGTTCTTCTAGAAAATAGGTGTTATTTCTATGATATGCACCAATTTTGAAAGGATCCGTCCAAATATTGTCAAACTTTTCGTGCTTTCCTTTATATTCATTTCTCGCGTCCCATTTCAACACCAGATCCCCCAACTGAAACTCATCCTTCTTAGAGTGCTTGTCAAAGGTTTTCTTAATCCTTTCCTGGTGGAGTTGTGATCGATTTTACACATGTTCTCTCATCTGTTGTGTATGAATCAACTGATTTATTCTCCTTTGCATGTCATCTGGCTTGGCCTCCTTCTCTTGCAGCAACGTTTTGATGGGAAACCCCAACGAGGTGGGGAAAATCACATATGCACCGTATACAATATGGAAAGGCGATGTTGAGATGGACTTCTTGGCGGTAACCATGTCCACCCACAATGAATAGATAATGTTTTTATTCTGCGCCTTCTTGTTGTCTTGCAGAAGTCTCTTGATGATCCTGATTAGGATTTTATTCGATGATTTTGCTAACCCATTCCCTTACGGGTAGTATGTTGTAGAATGCTCCAGGTTTATATTGTAATCCTGACATAAATTCTCCATATTCTTGGACTTGAATGCGGTCACATTATCTTTTATGATCTTGACAGGGCATCCAAGTCTCAACAGGATGTTTGTCTCAAAAAATTGGATGATGACTACATCAATAGCCTGCTTCGTGGGGATTGCTTCTATCCATTTTGTGAAGTAATCTCTGGCAGTGAGTATCCATCTATTTTTCACAGAGGATGGAGGATTTATTTCCCCTATGAAATATAAGCCCCACTGCATGAAAGGGGCATCAATAGAAGATCGAATTTAGTGGAAGGGGCTACAATTTTATTCTTCCATCGAAAATATGACACTCGTGGAAGCCGAAAAATTCTTTGTATACGTAAGAGAAGATAGTAGGCCAATAGTAACCCAATCCTAGGATTTTTTGCGTGGTGGTTTTCCAGTAGTGGTGTCCTTCACAGTTGCCTTTTTGAAAATCTTCAATAACTCATTTCACGTCATTTTCCAACAAACAATTTAGCAATATCCCTCTGGGATCTTTCTAGTATAGTGAAATATCTAGGATGCAAAACTTAACTACTTTGAGATTTAAAAATATTTCATTGGTCTTGCTTAAACCTAGAGGGGCTTGTAAATTTCTTATCACATAGATGATTTTTGTATACCACAGTGAATTAACGAACTCTTGAGAGACATGTGCAGTTGTTTCTTCTTAAGGGTTTTCTGACAAATTGACGATGAATTTGATCCCCAAATCATCGCAGTTTGAATGCACCATCAACTTTGCAAGGTCCTGACCCTTGATCAACTTTTTGGTCTTGATTTCAAAATCATATTCCATCATGGCAACTATCCACTTACCTCTCCTTCCCTCTGGGTCAGGCTGAGTCAAGATATCCTTGACTGAATTGTTGGGCATGTAAGCGATAATGTGGGAGTGTAATATGTATGTTTTGAAATCCTTTAGGGCCTTCACTAAGGTGTATTATAGTTTCTCCATAATGCCATACCTTAGTGGAGCATCCCTCAGTGTTCAGTTGAAATAGGCTATGGGATTCTCGAAGTTCTACTTGTATTTTTGTAACAACACGCTGACAGTCGTATTCTCTGAGGTGAATGAAAACATGATGAAATCTTTTGTGAAGTCTGGACTTGCTAGCACAAGAGATCTAGTCAATGCCACCTTGATATCTTCAAATGACTTCCTGGATTATGGGTTCCACTTGATCTCGTTCCCATTTATGAGCATGCAGGTGATATGTTTTATAATCTCTACCAGGTTTGGGATGAATCTTCTCAAGAAGTTTACTTTTCCTAGGAAGGATTGCACTTAATTCCTACTACATGGAGTGCCAATTTTTAGGATTCCTTCAACCCTATTGAGGTCTATATTAATTCCCTCTTTCTAGATAATGTTCCCCAACAACTTCCCTTCTTCCATCCCGAAATGTGATTTCTTCAGATTTAGCGATATGCCGAACTTCCTGCACTTATGGAAAACCATTTTTAGATTCCCAAGGTGTTGTTCATCGGAGTCAGAGTATACTGTGATGTCATCTAGATAGATCACAATAAAATTTTTTGTTTCATCATCAAATGGAATGTCCATTTCCCTTTGGAAGGCAGCTCCGATGCTCATTAGGCTGAAAGGCATCTTGGCATACATGAACGTCTCCCATGGTGTCGTAAAAGTATTATTTTCCCTGTCATTCGGGTGTACCAAGATATGATTGTAACCCGAAAAACCATCCATCATGGACATCTTCTGGGACACCACCACCCTTTGCAGGACATAGTCCATTTTAAGGAGAAGGTAGTGGTCCTTGAGGGACACTTTGTTCAATTTTCTAAAATCCAGACACAATATTATTTCGCCTCTCTTTTTTCTTACAGGCACCAAGTCAGCCAACCATTTTGAAAACCTTAAAGAAACGATAATTTTAGCTTCAAAGAGTTTCTTTACCTCCTTTTCAATTCGCGACAACAGTAGGGGATTTATCTATCTCAGCTTCTATTTGAAAGGCCTCTAGTCTTCTTTGAGAGAAATGACATGTTGTTTCACTTTGGTGTCATAAACCTTCAAGTCATCATAACTCTAAGAGAAAACATCTGGGAAATCCTTCATGAGCTTGATGTAGTCTTCTTTGACCTCTGGACTGAGTGTTTTCAACAATTTGATTATTTTTGGGTTCTCCTCATTCTCGATGTCGCAGTCTTTGATATCCTCATCGTTTGCAGTGATCTTGGGATTTATAGCCATGTTGTTTTTGTCAAACATATTTTCCAAAGGAACTATCCCCTTTGGGATGATGCTCTTCTTCAGTTGTACTATGTCCCTTCCCGCTATTTGGTCTTGGAAAGGTCCTGCATTACTGTGTGCATCCATTCTCTTGTCTTCGTCACAACAACACTCGTCATTAGTGTTTATATTAGTGAACTCGTCGCTCATTCGAAGAAATCTCTCAACCTATTTTTCTTCCTCAAACACCTGCCAATGCTTGATATTATCAGGCACTGCCAGCCTGTGTTTGACTTCGATCTCATATTTTCAGTTTGGAAATATAGAAATTTTAAAAACCGAGGACGAGGTGGCCAATGCATCGAATATTTGGTTATGTCCCCTTGGGATTTTCGATATCTCATACTCCAAGGAGGTCCAACACTAGGTTTTTGTGCGCTCTCAGCCTAGGGTGTTTGGATTGATTCGTGCCTTTCACCTGGTTTATAACTAGCTTGGAGTCTCCTCGCACTGCTATCCTCTTTGCGCCTAATTATTTCAACACCTTCAAGCCCAAAATCAGTGCCTCATACTCGTACATGTTATTTTTACATTCGAATGTGAGCTTGTATGAGCACAAATTTGTGCCCACCTTGGGGGGACTTATTCATATGCCAACACCTGCTACTTCCTTACTAACAATGCCATCGAAACGCATGTTCCATATCTCATTTTCCACCTGGTTCTTTATGCCGACGTACTCTGTTGTTTGTCACGTGGTTTCCTCATCAACTGTCATGATGGTTGTTAGCTCTTCCTCTTCAAAGCTTAGGTCATTGTAGAATATAGAGGAACCAACCTTAGTGTCGATGAGGTATATAGGATGGTTATTTGGCTACATCTTTTTGTTTACCATGTATTTCAACAACACTTCTCTGTACAACCATCTATCATGTCCAAAGATAGAATGGTGGCATCTAACATATCCATTTGAAGGGTCCCTTTTAACTTCGTAGCCCACAACCTGTAAAACAACATGAGAAACTTAAGGGGTATGCCTGCCATGACCACGTCCATAACCATGTTCTTCGAAGGAATTTGGTCCAATGACATGACCAAGTCCTTGATGATACCTAAGCAATTGGATTTCCTCGAATCAAAAGAGAAAAGGTCCTTATAGGGCTTGGTGATTTCCAAACCCAATTCATCCATGATCACCTTTGGGATGAGGTTGTGCGACATGCCCAAATCTAGCATGGAATTATGCAGGGTCATGTCATGAAACTTTAGAATGACATAGAATGGAGGGATGTCCTTAGTATCACTTGTCTCTTCAACATGTGAACCAAACATAATAGCATGGTGATCATCTTGGACATTCAAAGTATCGGGGGTCCCTAACACAGATAGATCAGGCCTAACACCCCCCCAGGGCCTCCCTTGTCCGACCTCCTGCTCAAAGGATCGTTCATATTCCCTCTATTGAGCCGAAGCAGCTCTTTAGATTCTTGAGTGGAATCCCTGTCAAAACATGACCCAGATCCACAGGTCCTTCATTCGTAGGCATGGCCTCTACCCCAGACCGTGACCAAATTCCCCACAGGAACTGGTTGTCAGGCGTTGGGATTTCGGGCTTCCTGCTACCACAAACCTCTATCCCCGTGACTTCCCGATTCCTGAATTACCGATGAGCTCCTTTCCTTTGAACTCTATCTCCTTCCAGCTATGCGATGGTCCATGTGATCACTCCCTATGCGACCACAGTCATATGCTCTTGTCGGGGTTCGGGGTTTTTCGACGTCAAATGCAATCGACCCCTGGACCCATGATCATCTGATTCCCGTTGCACTTTACCTTTGGCTATCCCTCCTAGTTCAACCCTTGGTCCACATGACCATCATCCCGTAGCCACTACCTTACCCCTCGTCGGGGTTTCAGGGTTTGTGATGCCTTAATGCATACACTCGCGGGATTCCCGATTGTCCAAATCCTGATGCCCCGTTTAGTTGACAACTGTCCTCCACTACGGTGCTATCCTCCTCCTCTGCTGCTCTGACAGTTGTCTCCCATTGATCGGGGTTTCGCGTATCGTGGATCCAAAGTGCGCGAACAACTTGTCACCAGAAACTCTGATTTCCCGATGAACAAAATGTCGACGGCGCCCGATCCTTTGCCACTCGTCCTTCCAGATGGATGGTCTCGATTCCTCTGAGATTTCGAGACTTTCGATACCTCAAGTCTCTTGTTCTCAGGAACTCCGATTTCCCGATCTGCAACTCTCGTCCGATTCCTGACACCTGTCCCTCCTGAACGGGCGGCTCAGATTGACTCTTGGGATTTCGAGACTTTTGAAGTCCCGGTTCTTTTGTCCTCAAGAACTCCAATTTCCTGATGCGCCAAATGCCGATGGCGCTAGATCTCCGCCACGTGTCCCTCTGCCAACGGACGGTCCAGATCCCGTCGGGATTTCGCAACTTGCGCGACCCCAAGTCACATGACCTCAAGAACTCTGATTTCCCAATGGCCAATATCCCGACTGCTAAACCTCATGCAGCTTCCACAGATCTGATGGCTGTCGGGGTTTCTTCTCTAGATCTGATGGCTCAGATCCCTTCTTCTTGCACGCTCCTCCTCCAGAGACTAATCTTCGTTCAAATCTTCTCGATCCTACAGCTGACGGGATTTCTCTTATGAGATCCGACGGCTGTCGGTCCTCCTCTCCTGTACGCTTCTTCTGACGCTCCTCTACTGGATGTGAACTGCTTGACGGTCCATATCTCTTCTCTCCTCCCAATCTGACGGCTCATGTTGCTTCTCCTGAGCTTGCGCAACTTCTTCCCAGTCTTAAGGGAATTTATATTTTTTCCAAGGCCTCAGCCTTGTCTTCTTTTCTCTATGAACTCCTCGACGTTGAGTCTCGCCGCGCGTATACAACACTGCCCTTCCTGAGCCATTGTCTCTTTTTGAATCCTTAAAGGATTTTGATGTCTGCGCTCCTGCAAAATCTTCTCATGCACTCAGTGTGCTATCTCTTCAGAGTTTTCTCAAACACTTAGACCCCTTGGGGGATTTTGTCTTCCTTCCTCCTCCCACAAAGGGAGAATACAAATACCTTCATGGTCTCTTGCTCAAGCAATCTCCTGGCTGAGCCTTCTGGGTAGCCAATAGCCCAGTGAAGATCCCTTAGTGGATGCTTCCTTCAGATGACAGAACTCAAAGAGTTCTCTATTATCCTGTGCCTATCTGCACACTTTCTCGACGCCCTCCTGGCGGAGTACCATCTCCCACAGAACGTTCAACAGTTCTGGGTCCTTGTGCACCTATGCACTTGCTCGATGCCCTCTTGGCAGATCTTATCACATAACTCCTCAGAGATTCTATCTTCTTGTCTGAACTCACAGAAGAGTTCTTCTTCAGCACCACTATGCATATGCTCGATGCCCACCTTGCAGAGCTCCACAGAACTTATAGCAAAGTTCTATCTCCAACTATGTCTCAGCTACACATCCTTTCCTCCAAGGTGTTCAGCAACCTTGAGGACTTCTTCCTGAGTTGATGATTCCAGTCCTGTGCCTTAGCACGTCTCTGTCTGACTCCTCAGAGTTCAGAAGTGCATCCTCTGTGCATGGCTATCAGAACCTCAACATTCTATCACACCCTCCTGGTGTGAAGCCTCAAAGACCTTCAACCTAAAATCAAGCGAACTCCTGCAGAATTCATCCACATAACACATACATTCACAGCATATAATGAACACTCACAGACATGCATATAAGACAGAGCACATGCAGGAAAAACTACTTATGTATATATTAAAAATGGCAAATGCCTGTATTTTACAAAGTGTTTTTGAGCTCTCCTCGGATCTTATCTACTCTACCATTTCTAACTCAAAATGAGATATGAAAATCTCTTTTTGCCTGAGGGCCTCACTCCTCCAATTTCACCTACTCTATTAAATTACAATCAATGGTTGTCTAGTCTGCTATCCAGAACTAGATCTCAGCCGATCTAGCATTAAAGCCGATCCTATATAACACCTGCACAAAGGCACGGCTTACATGGCTCACCAGCCTAAGACATTTAATTACATTCAATTTGAAATTTAAAATGAGGTTGTGCCTCCCTTTCAGTACATGAATGCATGCACGCTGATGTGGCTGGCTGGCTGGCTGGCTGCATGGAGAGATGCTCCTGCATCATACTCTATAGCTGCAAAAATTCATGAGCTCCTTCTCATGTGATTCCCCTGTAGCTGTTGGAAATCCTCCTGGATCCCAAATGAATCTTTGGAGCTGTTCATCCGCTCCGTTCTGTTGTTGTTGCTGCTTCCGCTACATTGCTATTGCTTCTGCTTCTTTCATTCTACTCAGCTGCTCTCTGCTGGCAGTATCTGCTGACTTCAACATCAGCTCCATGATCACCTCGTCCAGCGGCTGCCATGGCTGGCTCTGTTCTTGCAGTCTCCTTAGCTGCAAAAATTTTTGGTCATTGGGCAGATCATCATGATCTCCCATGCCATCTTCATCTATTTCCAACTTCACTTGTTGGATGTGCATGCCCTGCACTTTTACCCTTTCTTCCAATTCTTCTATCTGATCCCACAGGTCAGCAAACATAGGCTGTCCGTGTCTTCTTCATCTACTGCTACAAGCTCTCGCGCTACAATGTTTTCAGCTTCATGGCTAAAAATGCTGAGCCATTCCTCAGAATGCTCTTTCTCTTTTTCGGCTTCCACTGCAACCTCTATCATTACAGTCCCTTCAGTTACTTGGTTGGAAATACCAAGCCATTCTTCCAAATGTTCATTCTTTTCTTCCACTTCTCCCACTGTCAGCTTCAGTGCTACAACTTCTTCCCTTTCAGCTCCCTGGCCGAAATCATTGAGTTGTTCCTCAGAACGCTCATTCTCTTTGTCCTCTTGGGCAGTCTCCAATGTCTGCTAGAATTCCTTCCTGACAGTCTCAGCTGACTGTTCCTCTCTTGTTGTTGCTGCATCATCCGCAACACCGTTTCCTGCCTCCTTTCGCACAAATGGCAGGAATATTTGAATTCCTCCAATATTCATCACACGGCTCAAATCTTCCGCTGCTGTCAGCTGCATCCACTGATCCATTTCCAATCCCAAGCTCATATGCTATGTCATCTCCTCGGTCTGATCTAAACTCTTCAGTTCATCCCTGTCCACCTGGCAATATGGGATGCTTCCGCTGCTTCCCTGGCAGATCATGAGATCAACCGATCCCATCTTCATCAGCACTCCTTGCTGAATCGAACTCTTCATCGAGTCCATGAGACCTTTAGATGGCCTCGCATTTTCATCTCTGCCCACCTGGCAGTCTAAGATTCTTCCGCTACCCAGCTGACAATGTAAAATTTCTTGACCATCCTCATGACAGTCCACGAGATCTTCATTCGATCCCATTTCTATTTGCTCGCCCACTTGGCAAATTGGAAACCTTCTACTTCCCTCCTAGCAGTCTTTGAGATCATCAGCTGATCCCTCACTATTTCCCTCCTGGCAACCTGAAATCCCCCCACTGTCCTCCTGACAGTCTGTGAGATCCCGCAGTGATCTCAGCTCGTTACCCTCATGGCAATCTGGAATTTCTACTTTTCTGCCCATCTGGCAGTCTTTGATATCATCAGACGATCCCAATTTAAATTCGGAATCATCGAGGTTGTCTCCAGTCTCGGGTTCACATATCGAAACAAATTCTTCATTCTGCTGCATCTGTAGTTCAAGCTTCTCTATCTCTGCTTGTATATCAACGAGCTCTTTTTCCATCTCTGCAAGATTCTCTGCCTTGCTTTTCTTTCTGCGGCCTTCAATAGCCATCCTGCTGTATTTATCTTCCTTCCTGGCAGATCTGTTGCTGTCACTCCACGCTAAGAGTGTCTCCAACCTCATTCCCTTACATTCCGGCTGACTGTATTCTCAACTGCTGTCCACCTGCAACAGTCAACACAGACTCCTCCAACACTCTGTCTTCTTCCTTCCTCCTCTGTCTGCAATATACAAAAAGAGTTCAAGCTCTGATACCACTTGATGCAGATAGATCAGGCCTAACACCCCCCCAAGGCTTCCCTTGTCCGACCTCCTGCTCACAGGATCGTTCATAGTCCCTCTGTTGAGCCGAAGTGGCTCTTTAGATTCCTGAGTAGAATCCCTATCAAAACATGACCAAGATCCACAGGTCCTTCATTCGTAGGCACGACCTCTACCCCGGACCGTGACCAAATTCCCCACAGGAACTGGTTGTCAGGCGTCGGGATTTCGGGCTTCTTGCTGCCACAAACTTCTATCCCCGTGACTTCCCGATTCCTGAATTACCGATGAGCTCCTTTCCTTTGAGCACTAACTCCTTCCAGCTATGTGACGGTCCATGTGAATGCTCCCTATGAGACCACAGTCATATGCTCCTGTCGGGGTTCGGGGTTTTTTGACGTCAAATGCAATCGACCCCTGGACCCATGATCCTCCGATTCTCGACACGCTTTACCTTTGGCTAGCCCTCCTGGCTCAGCCCCTGGTCCACATGACCATCATCCCATAGCCACTACCTTACCACTTGTCGGGGTTTCAGGGTTTGTGATGCCTTAATGCATACACCTGCAGGATTCCCGATCGTCCAAATCCTGACGCCCCGTTTAGTTGACAATTGTCCTCCACTACGGCACTATCCTCCTCCTCTGCTGCCCTGACAGCTGTCTCCCACTGATCGGGGTTTCGCGTATCGCGGATCCAAAGTGCGCGAACAACTTGTCACCGGAAACTCCAATTTCCCAATGAACAAAATGCCGACGATGTATGATCCTTTGCCACGCGTCCTTCCAGATGGATGGTCCCGATTCCTCCGAGATTTCGAGACTTTTGATACCTCGGGTCTCTTGTTCTCAGGAACTCCGATTTCTCAATCTACAACTCTCATCTGATTCCTGACACCTCTCCCTCCTGAACGAGCGGCTCAGATTGACTCTCGGGATTTCAAGACTTTCGAAGTCCCAGTTCTTTTGTCCTCAGGAACTCCGATTTCCCGATGTGGCAAACACCGATGGCGCTAGATCTCCGCCATGTGTCCCTCTACCAATGGACGGTCCATATCCCGTCGGGATTTCGTGACTTGCGCGACCCAAAGTCACATGACCTCGAGAACTCTGATTTCCCGATGGCCAATATCCCGACTGCTAACCCTCATGCAGCGTCCACAGATATGACGGTTGTTGGGGTTTCTTCTCTAGATCTGATGGCTCAGATCCCTTCTTCTTGCATGCTCCTCCTCTAGAGACTAATCTCCGTGCAACTCTTCCCGATCCTATGGCTGATGGGATTTCTCTTATGAGATCCGATGGCTGTCGGTCCTCCTCTCATGTGCGCTTCTTCTGACGCTCCTCTGCTAGACGTGAACTACTCGACGATCTAGATCTCTTCTCTCTGCTCGATTTGATGGCTCATGTTGCTTCTCCTGATCTTGCGCGACTTCTTCCCAGTCTTAAGGGAATTTAGATTTTTCCCAAGGCCTCGTCCTTGTCTGCTTTTCTCTGGGAACTCCTTGACGTTGAGTCTCGCCGCGCATATACAATGTTGTCCTTCCTGAGCCGTTGTCTCCTTTTGAATCCTTAAACGATTTTGATGTCTACGCTCCTGCAGAATTTTCTCATGCACTCATTGTGCTATCTCTTCTGAGTTTTCTCAAACACTCAGACCCCTTGGGGGATTTTGTCTTCCTTCCTCCTCCCACAGAGGGAGAATACAAATACCTTCCTGGTCTCTTGCTCAATCAATCTCCTGGCTGAGCCTTCTGGGTAGCCAATATCCCAGTGAAGATCCCTCAGTGGATGCTTCCTTCAGATGATAGAACTCAAAGAGTTCTCTATTCTTCTGTGCCTATCTGCACACTTTCTCAACGTCGTCCTGACGGAGTACCTTCTCCCACAGAACGTTCAAAAGTTCGGGGTGCTTGTGCACCTATGCACTTGCTCGATTCCTTCTTGGAAGAGCTTCTCATAGAACTCCTCAGAGATTCTATCTTCCTGTCTGAACTCACAGCAGAGTTCTTCTTTAGCACCACTGTGCATATGCTCGATGCCCACCTGGCAAAGCTCCACAAAACTTATAGCAAAGTTCTGTCTACAACTGTGTCTCAGCTACATAGCCTTGCCTCCAAGGTGTTCAACAACCTTGAGGACTTCTTCCTGAGTTGATGATTCCAGTCCTGTGCCTCGGCACGTCTCTGTTTGACTCCTCAGAGTTCAGAAGTGCATCCTATGTGCACGGCTATCAAAACCTCAACGTTCTGTCACACCCTCCTGGTGTGAAGCCTCAAAGACCTTCAACCTAAAATCAAGCGAATTCCTGCAGAATGCATCCACATAACACATACATTCACAACATATAATGAACACTCACACACATGCATATAAGATAGAACACATGCAGGAAAAATCGCTTCTGTATATATTAAAAATGGCAAATGCATGTATTTTACAAAGTGTTTTTGAGCTCTCCTCGGCTCTTCTCTACTCTACCATTTCTAACTCAAAATGAGATATGAAAATCTCTTTTTTCCTGAGGGCCTCATTCCTCCAGGCTCACCTACTCTATTAAATTACAATCAATGGTTGTCTAGTCTGCTATCCAGAACTAGATCTCAGCCGATCTAGCATTAAAGATGATCCTATCTAACGCCTGCACAAAGGCACAACTTACATGGCTCACCAGCCTAAGACATTTAATTACATTCAATTCAAAATTTAAAATGAGGTTGTGCCTCCCTTTCAGCACATGAATGCATGCGCGCTGATGTGGCTGGTTGGCTGCATGGAGAGATGCTCCTACATTAGTCCCTCCCATTTTTAGCATTTTAATAATTTGCTCCCAATATTCACCCTTTCAGATAATTTCGTTAAAAGGGACATAGATTTTGATATTGGTCATTTCATGCTCAAAGTTAAAGGGAGGACAGACCTTCTCTACCTCTTTTCCACCTGCTTCCCCGCTTGTTTCCATCATTTTCCTTGGGGCCTCCTCCTTTGACTTTTCTTTTTCAGTTTCATCCTTGGTCGAGTTGTCTGGCCCCGGTTGGCTTGTGGAAGGGGTGTCTGTTAAATATTTCCTTGTCTGTTGAGGTTCAATATGTGCCTCCTTGTTCCTGAGGTATATTTCTTCTAAAACTGCATAATGGCATTCTGATAACTTTTCTTGAACTCTTTTGTTTCCCAGGATAACACATCATTTTTTTCCCAAAACAATGCACCATCCGTCTCCAACATAAAATCGTCATTTTTCTCATGTACCGATCATGTTTGCCCTTTTTTAAAAACATGTGCAGGTTCTTGTGATCGCAACAATGCATTTGGTATTCAAACATATGATCGAAATCCTTGTCCACGTAATTGTTTTGGAACGCAGGCCTTGTTTGCTAGTCTCACTGGTCTCTTTACTCCCTCCGTTAGATCTGAGGAAATTGACCCCTTTTGAGGTTCTGATTCCTAGGCTAGGGGTCATTTTTTTCTTGGGTAGCGGGTCTCTTTCCCACAGACATTTTTTCCATTAGTTTCTCCATGGTCCTCATCATTAAGTCAATTTTTTCGTTCACAGACCTCGATGTTGATGGATGCACATCCCCTTGGGGTTTCCTATCACCCTTGTTGAATATTTGTTTGATCTTCCCTAACGCCATCATGTTTACCTCGACTTTGATTGTGTTGTTCATCATTGTGTCTAGATTTGTTAATCTTCTTTCTCTCAACAACAGGGAGAAATCGCTATCGAAAGAGTCTTCATATTGCAGCTGCGTAGCCCAAGGGGGTGGCTGGACTTTTGCAGGGATTGAGTTATAAACCCTCATGAAATGGGTTGAGAATTCTTGCACCATTTCCTTCGGTGCCCTCTTCATATTATTATACTGCGTCAACAACTGCAAGGGGTTTTTATTGTCTCCTGATCTGGTAAGGAAGGAATTTTTGAATGCGGTGAAGTCTCGAATACTTGATGCTCGGAGGGATTTGAACCACTTCCTAACCTCCCTTACAAAACTCTATGTGAAAAACCTCATTTTCACGTCTGCATAGCCTACCTCTTCTAGTTCGATGAAATCGTTGAACCAATCCAGATGCTTTTGGGTTGAAATGTTCCCTTTAACATCATAGAGATTAATTCTCTGCTTGTAATTTTGGGACAAATAATGTAGTTGGGCTAGCAGAACGAGGGGGGAGAATCTGGTGGCCATGGCTCTAAGAGGGTTGGGGATTTGGGGGATATTATTATATACTAGGGCTTGGAATCTCTTCTGGTCGAAAACTTTCTCGTCCAAGTTGGTTTCTGACTTAGACCTGAACAGGGTTTGCTCAAATAATGAGTCGAACTCAAGGTCATCAATGCTCTGTGTGCCATCTTTGGGTAAGGACAAACTTCTCTCCAGGTAATAGAATGGGTCCGACGCTTGCTCTTTAGTCCTATGCATAATTTTCTAGGGGTTGTACACATGCTCTATAGGTTTTGGGTTAGGCTTTTCTCTAGTATACATCATCCTTGAAGCCACGGTTCCTAAACCACGTTACTTGGTGCTAATGGTTTTATTGACTGGAGTCGCCAAGGTAAAGGTTTCAGCCAACATATATGTTTGTCCCTCTGTTACCCTCAGGGGATAAAACTGTAACTTTAGTCATTCTCCCAGGGAAAATTTATTCAATTTCATCCCCGACAACGACGTCAGAATGTTAGCTCTCTGTAAACTTCGTTCGACTGAGAAACGAATGACGAAGGAAACCTACAAACCAACTTTGAGATCCAAAACTAGCCTTTTGAACCTGGAGAGGGCTCTCTTAGGAGACTTTGTCTTGGTATAGGATATGAATTTGAGCTATCGACTAGATTTAACACCTTTGAAATAATATGTTCTGGTTATATTGGCACAAGAGAGTAATACCTTGGGCTATGGAGTTGGTTCAAGAAAATGATAGAAACAAATGACTCGGTGACTGAACTTTAGAAGATAAAGGTTAAGAGAGAAAAAATCTTCAATGAAAAATCATTGTGTGAGGCGGGGGGGAAACACAGAAAGCAACTCGGAGCACTATTGAGGATGAATTTAGAGTTAACTTAGAGGAAAACGGTTTGTCTAAATGGTGCGAATCTGAGGGCACTACGCAGTGAATCCCAGGTTTGAAAATACGTTCTTATTTAGACAGAAGTAGATATGAATAAATAATACAGGGAGTATGTATGCAAAGAAAGGAAACAATACATCCAACTGCTACAATTAGAATCTTTTCATCAAGATTTGGGATTTTTGCATTAAATTCTGATCAAGCTCAAACTACATTCAACAGTCACTGTCTACACTAGTTTTCCAACCAACCCGAATTACATTGAAAAGATAAAATATATAGGTGAGAGTGCCTCATGGGATACCCTACTCTCTATATATTTTCTCTAAAATTTAGGAAACTGACTACTCTGCGCTTAATGACTCTTTACATCACGCCTTTCCAAAAATAGAAAGCAACTACATCTAGTTGCATCACGACTGCTTGTATTATGCCATGGGGATTCAGTTACCAGTGAGGTTTCATCATGGGAAGAATGATGTGTCAATGAATTCCTTCGGAAAAAATTCTGAACAATCAAATATTCTGTCAAGGTCCCACTATCTATTGTAATGACTTTTATTTATGTCGCACGCTCATTTGTTGGGGAGTGTACGTGGAGAGTGGCTGTTGACTATCATGGCTGTTACGAAAATGAAAAAATGTCTAAGGAGGATGCCTCCTTCAAAATTTTCAATATATGCTCTCTGTTTGAGGATACGAGAATGGACTCAGTTAATCATGTTTCTTATGTGCGCTGGCAAGAGCTGTGTAGGATTTTTCCTCGGTCACTTCACATTCTCTGAAATGCTTCACATTCCTTTATTTTGACATCTTCTGTGTTTCACGCAGCTGTACAGTTGTATCTTGTGCCTCTCCGAGCTATCTCTTGAGCCATGTCATGTTTCCTTCATGGCTTTGTGATGATGACACTTCAAGGGTCTTTGTTGCTAGTTGTTGTCTCAGTTCCCTGTTTTTCTGGTAAAGTTCAGTGATGACGAGTTGCACCTGTTTCAGTTGTTGAGATGTATCTTGAACATTAGTGCACATGACATCTATCCTCCTTGTTCTTCTCCTTCTCTCCTGGCTTGTACCTTCAACAGGTTCCAGCCAAATAATGAGCATAAGTAATTCTTCGATAGTTGATCTTGCGCACGACGTGTTTGGGACTCAGGTTTCCCCATCTTCCTTATTATTCCTTGGCCTACCCCTTCTCTGGAGTATATATTATTGGAGAGATAGGGATTCTAACATCTTTCCTTCCTATACAACTTCTCCCCCTCCTGGATCCTCGCGGTGTGATATCATCGTTTCCACGGGCAAAGGGAAAACTCCCTTTGGATCCTTGGGGATGCTTGTTGTGAGTAAGAATGAATCCCAGTCTCTTTGGGGCTTGGGCCTCAAAATTATTCCACTGCACTCTCCCTTTCTTATGCTTTGGGAGGTTTCCATGGTGCAACCCATATTTTTCTTGCACACAGTGGATCTGGCAAGGCCCAAGGCAGAAAACATGATCAATCTAGGCTTGCGAGAAAAGATTACAAACAATGCATAAACATGATTTGCAAATAGAATGTGTGCAGAGCATCCAAAATTTATAACAGAGTAGGTGGGAGGAGGAATTGTTCCAAGGAACAATGAATTCGTGGAAACTGTATGTTTCAAAATGAACTGTAGATTTTCCATAGCACATCTGCATGTTTAAAGTACAGTTGATAAAGGTTACAAGGCATACGTGATACGAGCGTCATGATTTTTCATCTTCTCGACCTTCATAATGAGCTGATAATGGTTACTGCACTTCCCGAGGCAACTTCTATTAACAATTTTCATCGACCTGGGGCACGTAGAGACTCCCTTTTTTATACGAACTGACTCTCTGGGAACAAACTTTCACTTTTGCACATGTTTTGACTATGACATCCCTTCCCGACTCCAAGGGCCAACTGACCACTTGATGACTTCGACCCTTTTGTTTTTAAGTACCTGACCTCGCATGCCTTGACACACAAGCCATGACTTGATTAAGACCGACTCTAACTAAAGGAAAAATGGTGGCACTAACAAAAGTGACAGGTTGATTCTACACTTATATTTCAAGAAAGTTGGATGGGGAAAGGAAACAGGGTTGTAGATTCCTTCCAGTTGGTTTCAGAGAAAACAGGGAGTTCAATTTTCCTTCAGGTTGGATAATGTACATCATAGTTTCATAGCCTACTTCCGGTTGGCGCCAGAGATTTCATGTAGTTGGAGATTCCTTCAGGTTGGAGCTTGTAAATCAAGGGGTCATAGCCTCTTTCCAGTTGGTGCCAAATAATTCAAGGATACATAGCTTCCTTCATGTTGGCGACTGTAAATCAGGGGTTCATAGCCTCCTTCTGGTTGGTGCCATAGAATTGAGGGAGTTGTATCTTCCTTTAGGTTGGAGCCTATAAATCAGGGGGTTGGTGCCTCCTTCCAATTGGTGCTAGATAATTGTGAAGTTGGTGCTTCCTATGAATGTATTATTGATATATATAAGAAACCATTCTATGGTTTTCTCCCATTTTGTTTTCCACATAAATTATGGTGTATTGTGTATCTATGTTTTTTTAATATGCATTGATGAATGATATTGTTTATGATGCAATGATATACTAAATGCATAAGCGATAAACTATTGAATATTGTTGATAAAGTTGAAGTTTTATATACTATGGTTTAAAGTGGTAAAAAGTGCTCATATTGATTCATCGCCCCCTCTCAATATTCCAACATTATTTTATCATAGAAAAGTGAGAAATCTACAAGTAATAATGAAACCATCTCAAGAGAACCACCATGAATTTATCGACCACCACATGTCCCTTAGTGGAAATTTCGAAACAAACAGTGCAGAGTAACCATGTGTTAACTCACACATGACTTGTGTGTGTGATTTTAATCATAACCATTAATCCCTTAGTGTAACCTCCAACTAATGTCACAAAATATATCAATGAGTATCGTTGATCCAAATGTTATCAATGATCATGATTTTAACTTAAACACCCAAAATTTGATCACAAAGATCACGACAATGATGGATATTGATAGGACATCTGATATAATGCTTCCTAAGTCTCGATTTTACCCAACACATGGAAGATCAATGAATTTTACTATGCAAACAATTAACCCTGAAATCTCAAGACTGATATTAACCATGCATTATTATTTGTGAGGATTTCTTTGAAATCTTAATACTAAAGGGAGGGATGAAAATTTATTTTGTTTGCATGATTACATATGAACTGAATGTTGTTGAGTGATGATTGATGAATAAAATTTCCTTTTTATAAATATTGCATGTATTGTTGATAAGCTAGTAAATCATCAACTAACAAAAATTTTGTATCATCATCACTTAACCAGACATTGACTTCCCATACAAGATATAAGCAAAAGGATGGTTACCCACCATGAATGGGGAGATATTTATCATAACAAATAAGAAGAATGTGATGAAAGGAGAGTGGTTGAAACCCCTCCAAACCTGGCTAAGTCTATGATAAGTATCAGGGAAGAGTTGCAAAGCTTTAAGTATGACAATGACAAGCTAATAAAGGAGAAAGAAAAACAAATTGAATTATATGCGTTCTTGCTATAAATCATGTCATACATACAAAGGTAGTTACAACATGGGACAGTAGCCAGTAACATGGACAAACACTAGTCTGATAAAACCCATATTTTTCCTGGGATACAGAGGCACAGACCTGAAAGAAGTAATGAAAGAAGAATAACTCCCAAGAAGGCTCGTCATGGAGCTAAGAAGCATGCAAAAACTGAAGAATCATCTAAGTATTCCTCTATTGAAGGAGTAGAAAGCTCCAAGTAACTATCCAACAGTGAGACCATTTCCTATTCGCAGAAGAGATGGAAGAAGATGAATCACTACAAGGGTGGTTACATTGAAGAATTTAAGAAATCAAATCCACCTACTTTTGATGGAGAAATAAAAAATGGGGAATAGGAAGAATATTTGATAATTTGCATGGAGAAGTATTATAATTGATAACTACTATGAGAACTTGAAACCTTGAAAATATATATTTAATTTGAATGGAAGGGACTCTATCTGGCGGGATGACCTTAGAAATGTAAAAGGAATCTCGGAAAAAGGAGTTTTATTGAAATAAATTTGAGAAATAATTCAAGAAGAAGTACTTATCTTAGAGGTACTACGATCAAAATACAAAGGAGTCCTATGAACTTGAAATATGACAACTCACTAAATATGAATATATCAACAAGTTTATGGAAATGATGAGGTATGTACCCTACATAAAGTATGAAAATGTGAATATGCAGTGACTCCTTAGTGGGTTGCCTCAATATTTCTGGAACATAATTAAATTTGATGAACCTAATACTTTATAATATTCCATTCAGAAGGCTAGGTATTGTTATGAGCAACTCAACCCCAAAGAAGAATAGTCCAAGGAATGGAAGAAGAAAAGTAATATGGTATTCAAGAAGAAAGGGGTTAAACCTTCAAGTTTTAATAATTATGGGAATAGTTCCACGATGAAATTCCCCACAAAAAGTGTGAATCAACAAAAATTTCCATCTAAAAGTGGAAATAAAACTTTTGGATCAACCTCAGGAAGGAATGAAAGTATAAATAAGGTACCATTGAAATGTTGGGGTTTTGGAGAAGAGAATATAGTGAGGGAATTCCCTCATAAGAAACCAAGAATGGAATCTACAACATCCAAGAGGCTACCATAGTTGATGATGTGGCTAGGAGTATGAAAAAAATTCATGCAGCTTTGGACAATAGGAAAGTACACCACCAAGCCTCAGTGGTGGAAATGCAAGCTATGGTCATAGACCATCTTATTTCTATTTTGATTGACCCTAGTTTTGATCTGAGTTATATTTCTCCTCAAACTATTGAGAATTGTAAATTAAAACAAGAAAAACATGTTAAACCATGGTTGGTACAACTAGCCACTAGAACAAAAAGAAAGATAACAAAGGTCATAAGAACATGCCAAGTCAATATGAATGGGTTTCCTACCCAAGACACCTTAAACATCCTTTCTCTAAGATCATATGACATGTTGATTTCCATGGATTGGTTGGATTCCCATAAAGCTAAGTTGGACTGTTATAATAAAACCTTAGAATGTGAAGTTGATAGAGAGAATAAAAGAACTCCAGAGGGATTTCAAAATCATATCTTAGAGAAAAAGTTATCAACCCTCCAAATGAATAAGTATTGCATGAAGGGATTCGCTTTCAATGCAATGCAAGTATTGAACTCCATTGAGGACTAAAAAGAAAGCCTAGAATACAACTCTATACTAAAATAATATAGATATATCTTTCCCGAAGAGGTACCAGGTTTACCTCCAAGGAGAGATATTGATTTCTCAATAGAGCTTGTACCTGGATCAATACCAATGTCTAGAGAAACCTATAGGATGAGTACTTGAGAGATAGTTGAGCTCAAATTACAACTAAAAACAATGTTAGACAAGGGTTACACTAGACCTAGTGTGTCCCCTTGGGTAGCACCAACCTTGTTTGTAAAGAAGATGGATGGCACACTTCGTTTGTGCATAGACTATAAACAACTCAACAAAATGGAAATTAATAATAAGTACCCCTTTCCTATAACTGATGACTTATTTGATCAGTTGCAGTGTGCTACCATCTTCTCCAAGATTGATTTGAGATCTGGATACCATCAAGTTAAAATTAAGGATGAGGACATCCATAAAACTTTCTTTAGGAAAAGGTATGGGGACTAGGAATTTGTGGTGGTTCCATTTAGTCTCACCAACACACAAACCACCTTTATGTGTTTGATGAATAATGCACTTAGAAAGTTCTTGGAAATTTTTTTGTTATATTTTATTGATGATATCCTAATCTATTCAAAGAACATGGAAGATCATGTAGAATAGATCAAGTTATTACTACAAGTAAGTGTGACTTCTTCCAAAATAAATTCCACTACTTAGGCCATGTTGTCTCTGAGAAAGGAGTGGTAGTTTACCCTAATAATATTAAAGACATTATGGATTAGCCTACACCTAGGGATGTAACTGATATTAGGTCCTTCATGGTCCTAACAGGGTACTATAGGAGATTCATCAAGGGTTTTTCCAAGATTGGTCACCCAATAACCTCTTTACATAGAAAGGGAGTTAATTTTATTTGGACAATAGAATGTGAGGACGGTTACCAGCAATTGAAACACCTCTTGACCCATGCCCCACTGCTAAAAATTGAAAACCCAAATAAATAATTCAGTGTGTGTACATATTCCTGCAAGGAAGGATTGGGTGGGGTCCTCATGCAATAGGGACATGTAATCTATTATGAGTTCAAAAAATTTGAATACACATGAAATAAATTATTTGACCCATGACCTGGAGTTATCTACCATAGTACATTCTTTAAAAAGGCATAGGAATTACCTTTTGGGCATAAAGTTTGGAATCATGACATACAATAGTGGGATGACGTATTTATTCGACCAAACCAAACTAAATGCTAGGCAAGCTAGCTAGATGGCTCTCATTAGTGAGTTTGATTTTGAGATAAAACACATAAAAGGGAAAGAAAACATAGTCATGTATGAATTTAGTAGGAGTATGAAATTAATTCACTTAGTAGTTGTAAGTACCTGTGAAACAGACCTCAAGGAAAGGGTTAAGAGTGCACAGGAAGTAGATGAGTTTTTCAAAAAAGTAAACACACATTTAGAAACAAATCCAACATGGTTGAAGTATGATAGTTATCAAATGATGAGTGATGGCCTACTAATATACACAGGAAGGTTCTGTATCTAAAATTTTGATGAGTTTAAGAGGTTCATTTTGGATTAACTACAAAAAATACCATAGGTTGGTCACCCTGGTTATCCTAAAATGATTACATCCCTTAGTAAATTGTTTTATTGGCGAAGGATGAACAAGGATATAGCTGATTATTTGGATAAATTTTTATAGTTCCAACAGGTTAAGGTGGAACAACAACACCCAACAGAAGTTTTGCATTCCTTTCCTATCCCAAAATGGAAATTGGAAACCATTTTCATGGAATTTATCACAGGACTACCTAAAACAACCAAACCAAATGATGTCATCATGGTAGTTGTGGATAAATTGAGAAAGGATGCCCACTTCATTTCGGTAAAGTCCACTTCCAAGGAAATATATATCGCCAGTATATTCATCAAAGAAATATTCAAACTACATGGGATGCCTAAGGAAATTATATCTGATAGAGATGTAAAATTCACCTCAAAATTTTGGAAATATTTATTCATTATTTGTGGAACAAAATTACTCTTCAATACAAACTACCACCCTCAAAATGATGGGAAAACAGAGAGTGTAAACAAAGTGTTGGAATAAATTTAAAGGATGAATGTGATGCATCAACCCAAGAAATGGGAATAGTATCTACCACTGGTAGAATTTTCCTACAACAATGGCTACCCCAAATCCTTGAAAATGAGCCCTTTTGAGGCCCTCTAAGGAAGAAAATGCAATATCCCAATCACCTGGGATAATCCAGTGGAAAAAATTTCCATTGGACTTGATATGTTAATGGAACTAGAACAAAAAATAACCCAAATAAATAAAAATATGAAATTGGCCCAGGACAAGCAGAAGAGCTATGCGGACAACAAAAGATGTCATAAAGAATTTAGAGTAGGAGATCATGTGTATCTCTAAATTAAACCTAGAATAATTTCCTTAAGAATGGGGGCATGTGTCAATTTGGAACCAATATTTTGTGGAACTTTTGAAATTTTGGACAGAGTGGGACTTGTAGCTTATAAATTGGCCTTTCCTCCCACAGTGAAAGAACATAATGTTTTCCATGTTTCCTTATTGAAGAAATAATACATGATGATTCCCACATAATTGATTGGTCTGTGATCTAGTTAGAGATAGAGGGAGAGTTCCAGCCACAAATTCAGTGTATCCTAGACATGAGAGATATCCCTCTTAGAAACATAACCATTGAACAGGTCAAGGTGCAATGGAAACATTTTGGTCCCAATGAAGCAAATTGGAAAATGGACGATTCCATGAAACAAGCATGCCCTTTTTTGTTCACTATTGTATATAGATTTTTTTTGTTAGATAGAACACCGATGGAGATTTTCCTTTGAGGGGGAGGGGATTGTAACACCCATGTTTCCCCCAGTCTATAAATATAATTATTATTGTGAAAAAACTATAGACATATTTGTATGTGATCAAGGAAAGACAATGAACCTTCATGTATTTTGTATGGTATATAATTGATTTTAATATAATAGGGATATTTTTAGTTACTTTTGAACGAATGGCCTTCACAAGTTATGATTCCTTCGACATGACTACTTAGTCTAGAGGAATTCATTTGGGTGCTTTACAAGGTTTAAACTTGTGTTATGGTATTTGTTCGCATTAAAACTTTTCCAACTTCTCCTCGTTATCATGTGTTCTCTGTGGAGTATTTATCATGTAGCGGTCCTTCATGTGCTACATCTTGAGGTTTGCATCTCAAGGAGGGTTATTCAGTCATTTTCCTAAAACTTGCATACGTTTTGTTTGGTAATGCATTCGATTTTCTTGTGAATATCTTCACTATCCTAACTGTCCCACACTTAGCTCTTTCCAATACTCTTCACTTCTTCCTTAGGCTATGTATGCTTCCTGATATTTTTCCCCTTTTACGAGTTTACAGAGTGGAGGTTCATATGTCGCATTCTTGTTTTTGTTTCTTAGGAATTTTGTTGGGTAACGCTCCGGGCATTCATAGTTTTCCTTGGACCTTCTATGAATCTTTTCAACTTATTCAAGAACGATGCCTTTAACTGGTAAGAAGACTCTCTTAAAAATTTAGGATTTTCCTGTAACTTTATGGATTGTTTAACTTATTAACATTTATTGTGTTTTACCCTTCAAAATGTTAATTGTTTATAGTTGGAATAAATCTTACTTTTCTAATCATATCTCTCATCAAATTCTTTTTAATACATATATGTTTCCTATTATACATTGACTGTAAGGTTTATGTTTGGTCGCAATAGTTCTTCTTCATTATTTTATTTGAGTGGGTTATGCCTTAGCCTCAGGGTTTTTCCGTTGGTACCCAGTAATCTCAGTAGTCAGGTTTTACCATGACAAGATCGAATATTTTCCCTTTTCTCGTCTTTGGTTAAATATTGAGACCCTGTATCTTTTTTTATACACTGTTGTCTATATTTTTAGGACTTCCACTATGATATATCATGCAGTCAGAGTTTGCGCAGACCTTAATGGTTACATGATTTGAATTTTTGTACATATCTTGTGATTTTCATTAAAAAAATTTCTTGGTTAATATCTAATGATGGGCCCTTATGATATGTGAGGGTACCCATCAGTTATCCGACAACCCAGAACATCCAGGTGCATATTACAACGATTGTAGGAGATATTTCGACACTATCCTTCTCGATGGTGAGATTAATTCTATTGTTTATGTAATTTTCCTTTGATTAAAATGATCCATGCAACTTACTAACTCATTCTTTCATTCATTTTGTAGGTGTTGATACTGCGGTCGACATGGAGCTCTAGAATACCCAAGTACAGAAAGGTATTCAGGTTTTAATACTTCTCTTGAATTAGTAAACCGATTATCTTTTGAATGTAATATTCCTAGAAGCCAGGTGGCTTCATATACTACTGTCCACGCAAGCTATGTTGTTGTAAAAATCGGTTTAGTAAATTTCCTTTTCCTAGATATATAGTTTATAAATGGACTATGCTCGTTTGGATTCTATACAGTATGTAACATTTCCATTTTCATATATATATATATATATATATATATATATATATATATATATATACACAGGTTATATCATTAAATTATGTAATGAGTTTTCCTCGACTATTACAATGTATTATGTAATGATATTCCTTTTTGAATATAGAACAAGGAACTCTTCTTGAATTTGTAATGATTTCTTTTTCCATTTATATATATATATATATATATAATGAAATATATGGTAAATCAATATAAGTTCCTATGTAAATAATTCCTTTTTAGTTGGATATTGTATTTCGATGAGTCTTGTTCCTTCCATATGGATTTCCTATCCAAAATTCAGTCTTTAGATTTGTAATTAGGTTCTTACCTACAGATACCCATAATCTATTACTGATATTATAATTATGTTTGTAAAGAAGAATAGTTGTTATATTTCCTTTCTATACGAACATATAATATGCATATGTTCATTGTACATCAAGCATTAAATCTCTAATACTAACATATTAATGCATTTGATTCTTTGTACATCAAGCATTAAATTTCTAATATTGATCCAATAGTTTAAGCTTGAGAATTAAATCACATAAGAATTATTCCTTGTTTAAGCTTACTAACACAGTAAGTATTTAAGTAAAAAAATTCTAATGAGCATGTTCATCATAAGAAATAAAACCTAGAACTTTGGGGAAAACACATGTTTAATACCCTATTCCTCCCAACCTTAGACTAGCGTCTTTGTCACCTCTTCCACCCCAGAGAAGAGTTCAGAATCCAAGGAGTGGCCTCTGTGGCCTCTTGCAAAATTTAGAGCTTTGGTTGTTCTGAGTAATCTCTTAGTGTTCATTGTGTTCAGTCATATAGTATGTAGCCTTCTCAATATATCCAATCACCTCTAGGGCTTGTGACACTTTTATTGAGCCCCCTTATCACTCACCACCTATCAGAATTTACTTCACACATGTTCAAAAATTCTCCTATAAATATGGGATGTGTCTTTTTGAAGTTAAGTTAAATCCACAACTTGTCGCAATCTTTTGCAACTTGGCCAACCCCATTGTATTTCTAACTCCCTCTTTAACAATTGCTTCAATGTGTGCCCATTTTTCCACATGTGTTTATTTTCATAAAATAATAAGGTTTTACAATTCAATTTTGGTCAGTTGGCCAATTTTTTTTTTTTTGAAAATAATTAAAATTCTAAATTGAAAACAATAATTGAAGTAATAGTAAAATATCCAAGTTGTGGGTATCACATACACCCCCCCTTAGAACTTATCACCTTCCTTGGTGATAAATAATTTTCATCAATACCATCCTGGAACAGAAATGGATATCCTTCCTGCATATTACTTTCCATTTCCCAAGTAGTCTCTTTTGGACTAAGGTTCTTCCATTGCACCTTTACATGTCCTATGACTCGATTACGACCTGTAAGTTCCCCCTTGTGGAGAATGTGATCTGAATCTACTAGGAACTAGCCCATGGGTTCCACTTGTATCATTTTCCGATCAACAACATGAGTAGGGTCATGTATATACCTTTTCAATAATGAAATGTGAAATACATCATGTACTTTTACTGTAGCTGGAAGTGAAATTTGATAAGATACTAATCTTATTCCAGCAAGTATCTTGAATGGGCCGCAATATCTAGTTTCTAACTTAGTATACCTGCCCATCCATAAAAAACTATTTTTAGGTTTAACTCTAATATACACATGATATCCAACAATGAACTCTCTTGGAGTCATTTTTTCAACAACATAACTTTTTTTCTTGTCCTCAACTATTTTCAGGTTCTGATGTACCTATTTCAATGTTAGTTCCATGTCTTTTAACATATCTAGTCCTATCATCAATCTATTTATAGGATTACTCCATGAAACAGGTGTATTACATTTTCTTCCATATAAAATTTCAAAAGGACTAAGTTGTGTTGAAGCTTGATAATGATTATTATAAGCAAATTAAACAAAGTAAAAATATTCTTCCCATTTACCAGGTCTATCCATAACATACATTATAAGCATGTCTTAAATAATCTGGTTAGTTCTTTTAGTTTTCTCATCCATTTGTGGATGATAATAAGTGTCAGAATTTAATTGGGTATCTAACCCTTTAAATAAGGCCTTCCAATTTTTTTTGATAAACATAAAATCTCAATAAGATATTATAACTTTAGGAATTCCATGTAACCTAAACATTTCCTTCATAAATATTTATTTGATACTAATAGCCTTGTAGCTTGATTTCACAAGTAAAAAGTGTGTTGCCTTACTTAATTTATCAACTACAACCATAATTGAGTCATTTTGTTTACTACTTCTAGGAAAACCGGTAATAAAATCCATACTTATCACTTCCCATTTCCATTTCGGAATGGGTAAAGGTTGTAGTAGTCCAGCTGGATGTTGGTGTTCAACCTTAACTTGTTGACACTCTAAACATCTAGCTAGATATTCATTTGTTTCACCTTTCATATTTTTCCAATATAATTATCTTCTCGGCATAGTAATCAATTTATGGTAACCTGGATTTCCAGAATATGGTTTCTTATGCAATTCATCTAGAATTAACAACTTAATTTCATTAGATTATGGTACAGATAATCTATTTTTATACATTAACGGTCCACTTTTTGAGAATCTAAAGTCTAATTCTTCCATTCCTGTTGAATTATTAGCAATCTTTAACTTGATATTTTGATATTCTCGGTCCTTTTCAACTACTATTATTACCCTTTCTTCTAAATCTGTTTCATAGTTATTTATAGTAACTCTATAGATCATATTTTCATGTCTACTTAATTCATCTTCCACCTTATTTTCTTTTCCCTTTGTGTGTTTTATCTAAAATCCATAGTTGCTTAAGAAGGCTAACCACCTTCCTTGCCAAGCATTTAAATTTTGTTTATAAAACATATATTTTAAGGCAATGTTATTTTTCAACAATAGAGATTTTTTTCCTACCAGGTAGTGCCTCCACATATTTAATGCATGTATTATTGCAGGCAATTCCCACTCATGAGTTACATAATTTTCTTCATGTTTATTTAATTTTTGAGACTCATAATCTATTACATGGTTTTCTTGCATTAACACAACACCAAGCCCTTCGCGGCATGCATCAGGACATACTACAAAGTCCTTATATATATCTGTCAATTTTGATATAGGAGTTGTAGTTAAGAGTTGTTTTAATTTGTTAAAACTTTCTTGACATTTCTCGGACCATATGATCTCAGTTCCTTTCTTTTGTATTGATATTATGGAGTATGAAATATTATAGAACCCTTATATAAAAATCCGTTAATAACTAGTTATACCCATAAAGGATCTTATGTCCAAAACATCTTTAGGTTCAGGCCAATTCATTATAGCCTTTATTGTGTTTGGATCAACTTCTATACCTTCCTTGGAGATTATATGTCCCAAATACTGAATTTGGTCTTTATAAAGTTCTCACTTACTTATCTTTGCATATAATTTATGTTACCTTAGTATTTATAATACTATTATTAAGTGTTCTTCATGATCCTTTTCATCCTTTGAATAGATGAGTATATCTTCTATAAATACGATTGCAAATTTATCTAGACACTTGCCCAAAATATTGTTCATCAAGCACATGAATGAAGCTAGGGAATTAGTCAACCCAAAAGGTATTGTGAAAAATTCATAATGTCTGTACCTAGTTCTAAAAGATGTTTTATAAATTTATTAATCCTTTATCCTAACTTGATGATAACCATAACGTAAGTCAATCTTAGAAAATATCGTAGCTCCCCGTACTTGACCAAATAGATCATTGATATGAGGTAATGAGTATTTATTTTTAATAGTCATTTTATTGAGTTGTCTTTAATCAATACAGAGACGTAAAGTTCCATATTTATTTCTTACAAAAATTACTGGTGCTCCTCATGGAGACACACTTGGTTAGATATATTCCTTATCTATCAATTCTTGCAATCTACTTTTTAATTCATTTAAGTCTAGGATATTCATCCTATAAGGAGATTTTGAAGCAGGTACTTCTCTAGGTATTATATCTATGGAGAAATCGATTTCTCTCTTCAGAGGTATTCCAAGAATATCTTGGAATACATCTTGAAACTCATGTAATACAGGAAAGTTATCTAACTCATTTTTACTTTCCTGTTTTTCATTATAATTTATGTGTACGAAACGTGTTTTACACCCTTTTCAGATGCATATTTTAAGTTCTAAACTTGTTATTTATCTAATACTAATAGGTCTTTATAATCCTTTAATGTTTATAATGTTACCCCTCCCATATACACAGGTAAACTATTTATTGTAACAATCTAAGACCACTTTAAATTTCTCCAGTCAATCCATACCGATTAGCATATCATAAGACTCTAAAGGTTATATGTTTAAGTATATCTTTGTTTTTAATTCATTCATACCAAGTTCGTAGTTTTTAATAATTTTCTCTAATTATTCTTTTAGTTCATGTAGCTAATTGTACTAACTAGAACTTTTCAAACTTTTCTTTATGTAGTTTACAAATTTCTACACCTCTTGGTGAAATATAACTTAAACTAGCACCCGGATCAATAAAAACAATGACTCGTTTTTTATGTATCATACTTTTAATTTCTACCATTGAAGTTTGATGATCTGCTTGTCGATTTTCCAAGGTTGCGTTGATTTTTGGAGTAGACCTTGCTAACTCACCAACTGTAGTTGCTTCTTGTATTTTTTGCACATTGCTATTTCTCTTCTTCTTGAGAGGAAAATATTTATAGTAATGAGGACCACTGCATTCCCAACATTTCACTGTCTCTTTTTGGGCAGTTTCTTTATTGAAGAAGGTTGGTGGTTTGTTTCCATTATTTTTAGGTTGATTGAAAGGCTTACTTATTATGAACTTATTACCTCCCTAAAATATATTATTGGAATTCTTATTAGAGTAATCTCCCCCTTTCTTCTTAGGGTCAAACCTCTCAACCTTTTTCCCATTCCAATTCCTTGAGTTCTCATTTCTGTTTTTATACTCTTCAAAACAGAGTTTGTCTTTCCTCATGGTTTCTTCCAATGTTTTGGGGTTATAAAACTCAATTCGATATTTATAATAACTATGTAAGCAACTTAAGAATCATTTAATCTTTGTTTTTTCATCCACTATATAAGGCACATAACATAGAAGACTTGGAAACTTACTACATAAATATTTCATGGTAATATTTCCTAGTTTCAATTCATAGAACTCCTTGGATTTTCGCTCATAATATTGTTTCTTGAAGTATCTCTTAAAGGTTTTCCAAGTGATTTTTCTTTCCTTAATACTTTTCACTCTTTTTATATCTTGTCACCGCGTGTCTTCCTTTTCCGTGAGATTGTGAATAACCATTTGGGCCTTAAGATCACTTGAGTAATTGTGTATTTGAAAATATTTCTGCACACCATAGAGACATGCCTATGCTTCTTCACCAGTTTCCACTTCCCGATTGAAGGTTGGTGGTTTAATCTTCTTAAATTCTCCCATATATTCATCATGTTCTTTAAGTTTCTTTTTCGTCCTCTGTTTAGATCTAGAACTATTTTTGCTAGATGTTTTTGTTTCTTTTGTATCTTTGTATAATGAATCTGTTTAAGATTTATGATGCTCCATTTTTCTTGATTTCTTCTTTGGTTGGGATATCTTATAATTGATATAATTTTTTCCCTTATTTTTATTAGAATTTTGATTACATAATTTCTCCAACATAATCAAATTTACTTCCTCCTGAGTCTTTAAAATCCTTTCATTATTTTCTATTACTTTTTTTAGTTATTCTCTCAGATATATTACTGTCTTTATAATTTCTGAATGTATGTCATTATTCAAATCCACCAATATATGTCCATCACCTACATTCCCTTGTTCTCAATTCTTTTGATGATGTGCTTCTCCCCGAGCCTCAGGTACTTCTGTCATTTTCTTGCAAAATCAATTTATTTTTCTTCTTAGAGGTAAGAAGAAAAACAAATCATGTTATCTTTTTGCTATGATAAAGCCCATAAAAAGGCTAAGTGTTGTAACCTACAAATCTAATACCATTATGTCATAGACATTAAATTCCAGTAAATAATTTTTTATATTTTTATATATAAATAACTATAATATTCTTTAATGATTCTTCATTATCATTAGTGCCATATTTACTTTTATACCTATCTTATAGTTTTCCTTCTTTCCCTTACAATACGAAAAATTTCATTATCCTTCCAATGCTTTTATTATGACGATAATCGCATAGGGACTACATACATATATGGTAAAACCTTTATCACCTTAACATAGTTTTTTATAAAGTCTTATAGTTATTATTGTCCACCCTTATATATCATATTTATATGAGTTATCCTAAGTCTAATCTTCTTAAGACCAATATTTGATAACCTATAATATACAATTTATTACTTAAGTGGCGATCTATATAAATGTTCTATGAATTGGTTGCTAGCTAAAGTCCTTCTCCTATGACTATAGGTTTACAATTATTATTACCATTTTCTTGTACTTATAGTATTTAATTTATTTTATACCATATGTTTCTTAATGTTTGTCTTATGGTAATTCTTCATATATAAACTTGGGTTTCGATAAGTAGGTTTTAATTAAACCATGAACAAATTATTTGGAATGAACTATCGTTGTTATCCCATCTGTTCAAGTTACACATGTCCTTCGACATGACTGCTTAGTCCAAAGGAATTCATTTCGGTGCTTTACGAGGTTTAAACTTGTGTTATGGTAGTTTTTCGCATTAAAAATTTGACAACTCGTCCTTGTTATCTTGCGTTCTCTATGGATCATTTATCATGCAATGGTCCTGCATGCACAATGTATTGAGGTTTCCATCTCGAGGAGGGTTATTCAGTCATTTTCCTAAATTATGCATATGTGTTGTTTGGTATTGCGTTAGGTTTTCTTGTGAAGCTCTTTAGTGTCCTAACTCTCCCACACTTAGGTCTTTCCAACATTCTTCACTTCTTCCTTCATCTTTGTATGCTTCTTGAGATTTTTCCCCTTTTACAAATTTACAGAGTGTAGGTTCAGATGCCCCATTCTCTTTTTCGTTTCTTAAAAAGTTTGTTGGGTAACACTCCAGGTGTTCATAGTTTTTCTAGTTCCTTCTATGAACCTTTCCAACGTATTCAAGGACAACACCTTTAATTGGTAAGACTCTCTTAACCATTCGAAATGTTAACTATTTGTAGTTGGAATGAATCTTACTTCTCTAATCATATCTCTTTTCAACTTCTTGTTAATACATATATGTTTCCTATTATGCATTTATTATAAGGTTTATGTTAGGTCACAATAGTTCTTCTTTCGTATTTTCTTCGAGGAGGTTATTCCTTAGCCTTGGGGTTTTTCCATCAGTACCCAATAATCTTAGTAGTGGGGTTTTCCCATGATAGGATGGAATGTTCTCCCTTTTCTCGTCTCTAGTTAAAGATTGAGACCTTGCATCTTGTTTTATACACCCTTGTATATATTTTTAGAACTTGCACTATGATATATCATGCAAGAGGAGTTCGCGTAGACCTTAGTCGTTACTTGATTTGAATTTTTGTACATATGCTTTGGTTTTACTTAAATTTTTTTCTTGGGTAATATCTAATGATGGGCCCTTATGATGATGCAAGGGTACCCATCAGTTATCCGACAACCTAGAACATCCAAGTGAGGATTAGAGCAGTTGAAGGAGATATTTTATCACTCTTATCCTCCAAGGTGATAATAACTCTAATGTTTATGTAATTTTCCTTTGATTAAAATGGTTTGTGTCACTTATTAACTCATTCTTTCATTCCTTTTGTAGGTTTCAATACTGTGGTCTCCATGGAGCTTTGGAATACCCAAGTACATAAAGATATTTGGGTTTCAATACTTTTGTTGAATTAGTCAACCGATTATATTTTGAATGTAATATTCCTAGAAGTTGGGTGGCTTCGTAGACTGTTGTCTACGCAAGGTATGCCGTTGTAAAACTTTGTTTATTGATTTTCCTTTTCCTGGATATATAGTTTATAAATGGACTCTGCTCGTTTTGTAGGGACCGTAAATACAAAATTTGACATAATTCCTTTAAATTACACAAATAATTCAATCACCATCATATAAGCAAATTTTCAGCAGAGATTAACATTCAACTACAGCATAAAAAAAAAAGAACTTAGCAATTTCATGAACAAATTACCTGCTTCTGATGCTAATTTCTCCGTTGACCTAGTTGTTTAGCCCATTGCTTTGTTGCTTCCTGATGCGCTGACTGTAACGACCCTTGATTATTAATTATAATTAATTTAATAATACAATCCTAAAATATTAGCTAAACTATATTTATTTCTTAAAATAGCATTAACTAATTAATTGTTATTAATTAGTTATTGATGAGTGTCAATGATTAAATTAAGTATTAATTAATTCATTAATAAATAAGGTAAAGAAATAAAAAGGAGGATAATTAACTTTATTGATAAATTAAGTTATGTATCCCACAAGGGATAACATATTAAATACATGAGGATAAAATAATAAAGGAGGGATAAGGGGTATTAACGGCGGGAGGATAAGGAGGTAATAAAGGAGTTAGGTGAGGAGGTAAATGCGGGGGGAGTCGGTGAAGGAGGGATAAGGAAGGGAAGGAGTTGGAGGGGAGATTATTCTACGGGAGTTGGGGATGGATTTTGGGAGCTCTGAGTATTGCAGAGAGGGAGGTGAAATTTTGTGAGTGGCATTGATACAATGCACTGGAGTTGTTGGGGGTTTTGGGCACGGAGGGCCAGGATATCCGTTGATATCCTGGGACTAGGGAGCTACCTAGTTGGCAGGGAGGACGGTTTTGGGTAGTGCTTTGCTGAAGCGGGAAGGAAGCAAGCGGTGGGCAAATGGAGGTTGACGGCAGGCAAACGGAGGTTGATAGCATCAGGTTCAGGTAATTACCAAGAATTATGCATTGTTTTGTATAAAAACTTGTTATTAAATTTTATTATGATGATGAATTTGATTGCGAATGTGCTAATGAAGTAACTTTTAAATTTTACTGCTCTGTTCTAAATTAAATTTTGTTTATTTAATTCGGCTATTACATTTGGTATCAGAGCGCCTCGTTCACAATCCGGAGCCTTAAGGGATAAATTCCCCTCCGCCTAACCTGCAAACTAAACCAAACGCATAAATTTTAAAACTAATATAAAAATAAATGCATTATAAATTTACCAAGGTAAAACTATAAATAAATTTCAATTTGCTTCCTTTCTTTACACAGTTGATTTATCTTTTCACTTGATAACCTTGAAATAGTTAAAAATATCACTACAATTATCTTGTATTTTCGTTATTCTAAATCAGTAAACTTGCAAAATTAAACTAGATAAACTTTCGTTATTCATGGAATTGCAATTTGCAAATAGCTTCTATGGTGACTAAGCTTTCGCAAAAATATACCCATTAAGAATCGCATTAAACAGCAGGAGAAAACACACCAAAACAAACCCAAATGCGTAGACAACCCTGAAGAGATTGAAGACCAAGATGACTTTGATTTGGACAATTCACAAAAAGAAGTCCAAATTCCCATAAAATTTCGAAGTATTAGAGCAAAAAGGAAGCCAGAGTACGACCGACGAGCTCAAATCCTACAGCCGAGTCGAGCAACGTGCTGTTGTCATCTGTAAATTGCAAAATAAAACCCACAAATAAAATCTAAGATTAAACCAACAAAAGGGTTTCTCTTTCAGTAAGAAATCGTGATCAAAAGCTTCACGTATTTCCAGAGCTGTTCGAGTGGAGATTTCGTGAAAATTGCCCCTAACTTTGACTAAGAATGGCCCCGGAGGCTGCAAATTAAGTGGATGGGGAGCGGATAAGGATAGCGGCCTGTAGTTTTCCTGGCGAAAATGCCTTGCGCTCATGCAGAGGAGTCTTCTCACCATAAAGTATGACGATGAGACCCTGAAACCACCATTCCACCAGAGCTCTTAGACGGTGATAAGATGAGGAATCAATTTCTAGTCTGAACAATTCTCAAAAGCAATAACAGCCTGGGAATGAAAGTGTGCCCAGGAACATAAAACCTAGTTTGTCCAGTTCAAAACCCAAATGAAACTCTTCGAATGGAGAGGAGCAAAGTGCAGCCAGATTATAGGCTCCTGAGTGAATGGTAACAGGGGGGCTGAAGTGGATGGAGAGGAGCACATTACATTCGCCCAGGATTTAAAAAGAAAAATATATATATATATATATATATAATGAGTAATAACAACAGTAAAATTTTGCCTAACATAAAAAACAAAAGACTTGAATTAAAAAAAAAAAATGTTTTGTACAATCCAGAAAGGGATTTGCAGATTGCTCTGACCTGCAGGGATTTCTTGTCATGAATTTGAAGGCTATGAATGCATTAGAGGGGAAAATTTCGAAATATGCATCAAGCATCCTAATAAAATACGAGAGCAGACAAACCAACTAATAGAATTATAGTAGCATTGGCGATTAAAGTATAAGTCCATAGACGCATTTATAAAGTCTAGCTTTGGGAACATACCACTATCGTTCTGTGCTGGAGCACAGTTGAGGAGGTTGCCTGTTCGTTCTCACATCAATTTGTTGTCACATTCCTCATTGTTGTCTATCTACGTGTTGAGTTTGTTGCTGGGGTTTGAGTAATGACCGCGGTTTGTAGTCTGTGCTTGTTGTTCCCTGAGTTCATACATTTTGTCACTTGTGCACATACAGGAGTTTATTGTTGTCCATTCGCTGCCCAGATTATCGATGTTGTGTGGATCATATATGAAAATTATTACCTGTTGCCCAGGATTTTGTTTACCTATCGAATGATAGTTGCAGTCCCTCGAACCTTCCATTGTAATTCCTCAAGTTTTGGTGCAACCTGCATGGTGCACTTGTCCTTGGCTGACTGTGAGATCGTGAGTGGAGCTGTAAAGAAGATCGGGAGGGGAGATTCCTCCTCGCGCAATCTAGGCATGATATTGGTGCGATCTAGAATTTATTATATCGTTGTTTTACAGACTCTCTTCGCCATCGCTGGATATCGCTGCTGAGTATTTTTTTTGTAGAGAATACTCAATACACAATACGACGGTGATGATATTTTCCAAAACACAGAAACAACAAACTGAAAGGAAGGGTTTAGCTGCAAAGAGAGGCTAAGAGGGAAACTGTGCGAAGGAGAAGGAGACAGATCAGATTCCCAGGAGGTGAAGGGCACGTGGGCCGCATGCAAGCCCCACGTTGCCGACTTGGGAGTCTTTGGGAAAGTGGGCGGCATGCGATCCCCATGTTGCCAATACAAGTTTTATTTATTTTTTTATTATTTAAAAATTGGTTTAATTATAATTTCAGTCATAAATATTATATTGTAATTATTTATAAATAAATAAATAAATAAATAATTCTTTTATATATATATTTTTAATTAGTGTTAAGTTTAAAATATAAATAAAATTTTAATCCTGATATAATAATGTAAAAAAAATAAAAATTCAAAGATTCAATTAAAGTATAATTAGTTAAGTTAATAAAGATTAATTATTTTAATAAAGTATTAGTTAAGTTAACAAAGTTAATTAGTTTAATAAAATATTAGTTAAATTTGAGTAATATAGGGCTAAGTATAGATTTAAATGGAGTCCGTGGGATTTGAACCCCAAACCTCCTTCCATCGTGAAAGCTTTAACAAAGTCCGCCCTGCCAACGCGCCATAGCATATGCCTTTAAAAAAAAAAGGGTGTATGTGCGTTGATTAAGGCGATTGAAGCTTAGGATTAAGCTTAGTCTAGATTTTAGTTTTAATAAACCAGCACAGCCGCAAAGTGGCTGGCGGTTGTTTAACGCCGAAAGGTGCATAGCGCTGGTGAACGCCAAGTGGGGCTGGCAGTTGGGGATAATTGTTTAGATTCCATGGGTCTAATCCTATTTAATCATTTAAACGTGGTAGTTAGATAACCTTACAGCAAATTCTTTTTTTTTATGTGATAAGGTAAATGTTAAAAAGTAAACATGCTAATGGATACCCTGATAAATGCGAGAAAGTTATGAACAATAAATCGGACCCATTGATATTGGAGGACGACTAAGAATATGCCAGCATCTTCAATACATAGCCGTTAGATAATGGTTTTAGGTTAATTAAGATTAAAAGATCATTAATTGTACCATTGTCAATAGGTGTATGCATATCGACGTAAATTAATAAACATAAGGTCGGGAGTCATTTTTAATCAAGTTGTAAGCGTGAATTAAAAGGGCTCAGACTAGGATAAGCGGGAAGGAGGCGGCATATGCACTAGGAGATTAAGCCTAGGAAGTGGCGAGTAAGGCGCAAAGCTAGCGTAGCTACAGGGAAAAGGAACCAATATTTATTTTCGTAGAGGTGAAGAAACGAAGCTTAGATGCTTAAACCTAACCCTAACCTAGCCAATCCCCTAATGGAGTAACGTCTGTTTACAGACAAGTAAAGAAAACTTATGCCTAACCCTGTTTCTAGTTTGAGTAGCACCAATTTGAAACATCCTGGAACTCACCCTGACAACTTTGATGGAGGCAGGTCAAAGCATATAGGATGGTCAGGACGTGAGGGAGTCGAGGCAGGGGAGCGTCGTCACAAGAACCACCAACACCGCCAGCGCCACCACCACCATCGCCCGAACTAGCCCTCATACTGCGCTCGTTGGAAGCCATCAACGAGACTTTAAAGGGGCAACAACCGGCAGGGACTGAAGTGGAACCCCCACCGTCTAGAACGGGAAATCCAGAAGCATCAAGGGATTCAGGGGGAGGACCTCCACCTGAAGACATCAGGCGAGAGTTGCAGAAGATCAAACTTCCGAAGTTTGCTGGAGGTCACGCCAATGAACGCGCGGAAGCATGGTTGGAAGGCACGACAAGGTGTTTTTCCTTAAGGGACTATGCGTCCAACTCAAAGGCAAAGATCGCCATTTTTCAGTTAAGAGACAATTCTTTGAACTGGTGGGGCAACCTGGAAAGACAATTGCACCTTACCCCAGATATAGTATCTTGGGAACTTTTCGAGGAGAGGTTCAGGAGGAAATATCTACCGGCGTACTACGAGGAACAACAGGTTGGGGCACTTCATGCCTTAGTATAGAGAAACAAAACTATAGAAGAATATGAGATCAGGTTTATGGAACTGGTCAAATATGTGTCGTATATGGATAACGACCAACGACAGGCAGAGCGCTTCGTCTATGGATTATAAGAGCTATGGTGCGGATGTGGAAACCGTCTTCAGTAGCAGAAGCGGTGGAGAATGCACGTTACGTGGAAGAACATATGAACTTGATTGGGGGTACAAGACCAACGTTTCCGCATCACCCGGGATTCGTAGGGAAGGCCCCGAGGACATTTCTTAGGGGAGGGAGCTCAAGGCCACTGCCATATGGTAACAGATTCGCACCAAGGACAGTAGCTGCAGGGATTTCAATGGCAGCGAGTGCAACATCTTTTTCATCACCAATGGTGCAGACAAGACCATGACCATCTCAGGGAACAGTGAGCAGGGGCAGGGGTTCCAGGAGAAGGAACTCATTTCAAAGACAGACACATAACAATGCACAGGTTCAATCTGGTGTTACCTGTTGGGGGTGCGGGGGACCCCATTACCAGCGTGACTACCCGGAGTTACAATCAGGGTTTGTGCATAGAGAAGGAAAGGCACCAATGGGGAGAGCAAGCAGCAACCACCATATTTAGGCAGCAGTTAATAACCGCCAAGCCGAACATCAATCCACGGTGGTGGACTCATCAGGTACGCTAAATCATATCAATGTTAAGATTTTGTTTGATTCTGGTGCGACAAATAGTTTCATTTCACCATCTGCATTAGAAAAGAGTGGGTTGGCAGCCTACGAGCAAGATGACTTTAAACAAGTCGAGATGGCTTCGGGGGAAAAACAAGCAGTAGGACCTAGTGTTGATAATTGTATAGTAGACCTGGGAGTGTGTACTACCAAGTTGAAAGTATACATCACTGCTCTAGGGGAATATGACCTAATAATTGGAATGGATTGGTTAGCAGCTCATTAAGCTTTGGTAGATTGCTTTGCAAAGAGGGTGCTTTGTGTCGATGATGAAGGAAGACCAATAGAGATCCAGGGTGTACAGAGAAAAGTGTCGCTACGATTTATATCCACTATGAAGGTTAAGCGATGCTTGAGGCAAGGGTGTCGACTTTATGTAGTGGAAGCAGTGAATGAAAGGAAGGGGCCCTCATTGGATCAGTATCCAATATTGTCAGAATTTCAAGATGTTTTCCTGAATGAGTTACCAGGGTTACCTCCTGAGAGGGAGCTTGATTTTACCATTGAGCTAAAACCTGGTGCAGAACCAATCTCCAAAACTCCGTATCGAATGACAGCGCCAGAACTTTGTGAATTGCAAATGAAGTTGAAAGAGTTACTGGACTTAGGGATAATAAGGTCCAGTGTCTCACCTTGGGGCGCACCAGTAATTTTTGTAAAGAAGAAGGATGGATCCTTACGACTGTGTATAGACTACAGGGACCTCAACTATGCTACAGTGAAAAATAGGTACCCGATGCCGTGAATAGATGACCTCTTCGACCATATGAAAGGAGCAACGGTATTCTCAAAGATTGATTTGCGATCAGGGTATCATCAGTTAAGGATTAAGGAAGGTGATATCCCAAAAAATGTCTTTCGAACTTGGTTTGGACATTATGAGTTTGTTGTAGTACCTTTCGGATTGACCAATGCGCCAACAGTATTCATGAGCCTCATGAATGGCATATTCCGGAAGTACTTAGACCATTTTGTACAAGTATTTTTAGATGACATCCTCATCTATTCCAAGAATGAAAGAGAACATGAGGAACACTTGTGAATAGTGTTGTCCTGCCTTAGATAGAACAAATTGTATGGGAAGCTGTCGAAGTGTTCCTTCTTCCAGAAAGAAATCCACTATTTAGGTCATATCATTTCTGGCGAAGGAATCTCTGTGGACCCAGAAAAGGTAAAGGCCATTATGGAGTGGCCAGTGACGAAAAATGCACATGAGGTGAGAAGATTCATGGGGCTAGCAGGTTATTACCGGAGATTTGTGGAAGGATTCTCAAAAATAGCGAAACCCATCACCACCTTGCACCGCAAGGGGGTCAGGTATGAATGGACAGAAGAATGTGATAGTGCATTCATTGAGCTTAAGAGGTTACTAACTAGTGCGCCAATTCTATGAGTGCCAGATATGGAAAAGGATTTCACGGTCTGCACGGATGCCTCGAAGCAAGGATTGGGGGCTGTGCTAATGCAGGATGGGGGAGTGATAGCTTATGCATCAAGGAATTTGAATAAACATGAAGAGTTATATGCGACTCATGATTTAGAGTTGGCAGCTGTAATGCTAGCTCTAAAATTTTGGAGGCACTATCTTGTTGGGCGAAACTTTGAGCTCAAAACGGACCATCAAAGTTTAAAACATCTCTTCACTCAAAGAGATCTGAATGGCAGGCAAAGGCGATCGAGTGAGTTTATGAGTGAGTACGATTTTGGTATTTCGTACATCAAGGGAAAGGAAAATGTGGTCGCAGATGCCTTGAGTAGGAGACCACG
>ML786241.1:205404-219636 GCA_009831015.1 Picea engelmannii | reverse complement strand
GATAGAATTCAAGAAATGGAAAAACATAAACAATCAACCCAAGAAGGAGGGGTTGAAGAAAATCACAACTTGAGAGATAGGATTAAAGAGCTAGAAGAAAAGCTAACCAACAATTTGACCCTCAGTAATATGGAAAACAAATTGGATATCAAACCCATCAAAGAGGAACTGAATAAGATAATTGAATTGAAACATGATTGTAACAAAAGAGCCTTGAACCTCATGTTTTTTGGTATAAATAACAACAAGAGGAGGATACGCCAGCAATAGTAAAAGAAGAAATAAAAAATAAATCACAAATTGATACAACTTACCTCATAGAAGCAAATAGGCTAGGAAAAATAATTGATCACAAAGATAGGTTGATTTGTGTCAAAGTAAGTTGTCATGACCATAAATATAGCATACTTAGAAAATCTTTGAGCTTAAAAGGGTCAGGAATATTTATAAATGAAGACCTCATTCCCGAAGACCAAGCTGAATTAAGGAAGGAAGTTCAAAAGGTAAAAGAAGCCAGGACAGAAGGAAAATGGGCAATAATTAGAAATAAAAAAGCTATTGTTAGGGATAGAGAAGAGAAGAATAGTAATAAATAGGAATTCGGGACACTTGGGATCCTTTTTTGGAATTGTCGTGGCTTTCCATGGTGCAAAGGTCCTATGATAAGTTGGATCCCGAGTGGTATTGATATTATCTGTCTAGATGAAACTTGGGAGCATGAGGATTCTAAGGTCCCTAACATGGAAGGATTTGTCTTGTGGTCGACATGGAACAAAAAATCCCACCGTAGTGGTATAGGAGGCATAGCTTGTTATATTAGAAAAAGCATTTCTCCTCACATTCAACTTCATAAGATTGACCCTCTTAATCAATAAATTTGGATAGAAATTTCAAACACCAATGCTAAGAAGATGTATATAGAGATTTTTTATTTTGCACTTATTAATTCTACTTTTTATAAGAAAAATAATCTAGATAAAAATTGTCCCTATAATAATTTAGAATAAGATATTTATAATTTGAAAAAAGAAGGTATTATCCTCCTGCTAGGAGACTTTAATGCTAGGACTGCAACTAAACAAACTACTCTTTTAAGTGATGACTCCAACCATAATCTTTTATGGCTAGATGAGGACCTTGTTTTATCTAATAGCTACAAAAGAATCTCTGAAGACCTAATTGAGAATTTTTTTGGTACTGAGTTGGTCAAGCTCTCGAGCTCTCAAGACCTAATAATTTTCAATGGAGTAATGAAGTGGCCAAACTCCAATAAAATCACCTGTATTCATGGGCTAGGTACTAATGTTGTAGATTATATGATAACTGATATCCCCGTTTCCAACCAAATAACAACTTTTCACCTTCTAAATGACCATGAGCCTGACTATGATCATAAACCTTTAACCCTAACTCTAAAATTTTCCATGCATAGGAAAACCATTGAAGAGAATTATGATAATCAAAGGAATTTGCGCTTTGACAAAAGTAAAGTTGACATTTTCTTAAAGGATTTAAATAGTAAATTAAAATTCCTAACTTATAAGGACAACATTGAAGAACTCTATCATAATTTTACAACTACCCTTTCCACTTCCATTAACAAGTTTTCTTTCGAGGTGTCCCATAAAAAGAATAATAGAACAACCAACCCTTGGTATGATAAAGAATGTAAAATTGCTAGGAAATCCTTTAGGGATGCTTCTAATGAGCCCTTAAAACTTGATAAGATCAATACGTACAAATCCCTAACTAAAAGGAAAAAAAGATACTATATCAATAAAAGGCAAGAGAAACTTTCACAACTATACAATTTGGATCCTAAGAAGTTCTGGAGCCAAATTCTAAAACACAATACTAAAGAAAATAATAGGATTCCTTTAACGGACTGGAATTCCTAACTTAAAAGTCTTTACGAGTTCCCTAATGCCATGGACACCATTCCTATTGTCCCTACAAAGGAAGATGTTTTTTCTTTAGATGACATAGAGTTCGGAGTTAAGCAACTCACAAATGGGAAAGCTAAGGACATTGAAGGCTACCAAGATGAAATTTTTAAAATCGGAGGGCCAATCCTTATCTCTCACATACACAAGCTCTTCAATTTAACAGTCAAGTAGGGATTCCCTAAACCCTGGATGTAAAGCCTCATTGTTCCTATTTTTAAAAATGGGGATAAAAACATTCCCTATAATTACAGGACCATTATGATTAGCCCGATTTTAGCCAAGATTTATGGAATTATTTTGGAAAAGAAGATTAGCATTTGGCTAGAAAGTCATGATAAAAGAGTTAAAGGCCAGGTCAGGTTTAGGAGATATCATTCAAATGTGGACCATCTTGTTACCTTTAGGATCATTGCAGAGGAGTTCCACAATACTAAAACAATTTTTTGTTGTTGTTTTGTTGACTTTAGAAAAGTTGTTGACATGGTTCCTGGGAAAAACCTTTGGAATAGGTTGGAAGAGATAAAAGTGCCTCTCGAGTTGAGGGCTACTACAATAAGGATGTATGATAACATTATTGCTAAGTTTAAAAACACTAAGGTCTAGTCAAAAGAGATTAACTGCAATATCAGAGTCAAACAAGGTTGTTCCTTGTCCCCTGCGCTTTTTGGCATATACATTGATAAATTAGAAGAATGCTTGGAAAAAGCAGGTTGTGTCGACCCTACTTTCACTGGTATAGTCATCAATCTTCTTCTTTATGCCGATTATATCATTCTTATGGAGAGTCCCCATGATCTTGAAAACCAACTAAGAATCCTCAAGGATTTTTGCTCCAATATGGGTATGGTGGTTAATACTGATAAGACTAAGTTCGTGATTATTAAATCCAATAAGATCCCTTATGATACCTTTGTATATGACAACAACAACTTGGACGAAGTGACTTCATACAATTATCTTGGAATTGATATTCACCACAAGCTTAATTTGAATTATAGCATTGAGAAAAGGATTATTGGGGGATGGAAAGCTTATTATGGGCTTGAAAAAAATTGCAAATCAGCTGAACTTTAGAGTTGGGATAAGAAGAAAATCCTATTTGAGACTCTTGTTACACCTGTTATTCTTTATGGATGTGAAGCCTGGGGTTGTAGTATCTCTCATGAATCCTGGAGAAAGATAGAGAAAATACAAAAGAATTTTATAACCTATAATCTCAAAATTAAAGGAAATATGCCCTATCCAATCCTCCTCGTAGAAACAAGCCTCTCCCCCATTGAGAGCATGGCTATTACTAGATACCTAATGTATAAGAACAAGTTAAACAACATGGAAGACAAGAGGCTACCTAAAATTTCTTCCAAATCAAGTCATAACCACCATCGACTCAAGCGAGGATGGCATAAAGACGCCCGATCTTGGCGAAACTATTGGGGAATCATGGAAGAAACCATTTTGCAAAATAAAGATACTATTAAAAAAAACGTCAAATCAAAATTTAAGGAAAAAATGTGGTATGATAAAGAGTTAGAGGAAAAAAGAAAATTAAGGTATTATAAAGATGTAATCAACCCTAATCTAGAAGATCAAAATTATCTATCTGTTTTGCCAAGCGTAAAGAAAAAAATAAGCAATGCTAAGATAAGAACAAATTCTCACGAGCTCCATAGTGAAATTGGGTGTTGTTACATTCCTAAAACGCCATGGGATGAAAGAGTGTGTCATCTTTGTGACACTAAGAAGGTTGAAGATGAAAAACACTTTCTCTTAGATTGTCGAGCCTATACCTATATTAGATCTCATTTTCAAAATAATGATCACACTACCAACCTTCCTAACCTTTTAACTCAACAAAAGTATGGTGATCTTGGAAAGCTTCTCTTAATGATTTTCGAGCACAAAAACAAAATTTTAAAGAATCACAAGTAATCACTTACGAGGTTCGATAGACCAATTAGATCTTAGTGAACGTTAATCATCATCAACATCATCATCATCAATTAACAATACTTTATTAATAATTTATTAATGTATTATTTCATAATGTATAAATATTTTATTAATACATTAATTTATTAATTAAGAATATATAAATATATTAACTATATTATATTAAACACAATAATAATGACTTAATATACTATTATAATTTATTACTTAATGTATTTGTTAATGCTTTATTAATATATTAATTAATAATCTATAAATATGTTATTTATAAAATATTTTAACATTATAATAATGAGTTAATACATTATTATAATATATTAATTTGGGTGATATATTATGAAAGTATTGATGTATCTTTATTTTTTTAATGTATCATTACCTTATTAATTAATGTATTACTTTATTATTGTATAAATGTTTATTAATATATTAGTACTTTAATAATTTTAAAATTATAATTTAATATTTTTTTATTACTTTAATATTTTTTAATGTATTAATGTTTTATTCATGTATTACTTTATAAATGTATTATTTTATTATTGTATAATAATGTATTAATAATAATAATAATAATAATATAGTATTATTTTATAATAATGTATTACTTTAACATTAATACAATATATACAATATTAATACATTAATAAGTTAAGATATTAATAATACATTATTAAAATATGAATTAATATACTATTATAAATTATTAGGTACTGTATTTGTTAGTGTTTTATTAATACATTTATAATAATGAGTTAATACCTTATTATAATGTATTATTAATAAGTTAATATTTTAATAATATATTAAATACAATAATGTATTTAATGTATTTAAAAAATTTAATATATTAATGTATTAATAATGCTTTAATGTATTAATGCATTAATGTAGTTAATGTATTAATGCATTAATGTATTAATACATTAATGTATTTAATGTACTAATGTATTCAATGTATTAAATATATTATTGTATTAAATATATTAATGTATTAATGAATTTAATATATTTAATGTATTAATGTTATTTGAGGTATGTGGGTGGTCAACTAGTAACAACTATTTTATGTAAAAAGTGATTGATATATGGATTTACTCCATTTTTCAACTTTTACATAAAAGTGGTTATTGCTAATTATATAAAATTGAAATTTTGTAAAGACTCAAATGTACAAGTTGTTATTTATTGCAATATATATATATATATATATATATATATATATAGTCGAGGAAAACTCTTTGCCCAAACCCAAATGGACGCCTTATTCTGTTATGCCTTGCACACCACTTAATACTAAGGTGCCGAGTTTAGATACTGGGCTCACATACCAGCCTGGCCAAATCCCACTATCAAGTGATTTTTAACATCATTTCCAACAGGGAAACCTGTTCATCCTCTGCGCGCAAATGGAACATGTCTCCCTGAGAAAACTGAAGGTTTTGAAAGAAGTTCATGGTCATGGTTGGGGATTTCCGTGATCGGTTTCTTTCATATTGAACTAATGAATACTCATGCAATGGATAGAAAAGTTGAGACCTTGTTCTGAGGCTATGTATCTAAGATGGTAGCAGGGTTAAAACCTGCGCAGACGAAGCCGGTCGATCTTAGAGGAGAGTGAGGCAACGACTACTCGAACAGTTACTGCGAGCGTGAGTGAATAATCATACATGTATGTCAGGGAGATGGATTGCACTCGTTTCTATAGTAACCTGGGCGTCAGTAGGGGAGGAAACGGAGGAACAACAGTGGGCGTGCGCGACTGAATGGATCACACCTGTATAGATGGATCGCACTTGTTTCTGGAGTAATATGGGCGTCAGCAGGGTGGAAGCAGAGGAACAACAACAGTCGGCGTGGGGAAAGGGACAGAGGAACCATGCCACCCTGCATTAAATTAACGTTGACCTAAAGGTACCCCATTCGAATCCAGACTATGATGATGGACGCTTGAAACAGAGGATTCAAACGCTGACACACATTTCGAGGATGAAATGGATAGGAGAATGAGGTAAACAATATGCACTTCGTAGCAGTGCATTTTGAACGAGGAAATGGACAGGAGAATGCGATGAACAATATACACCTGGCAGCAGTGTATTTAATGTTACAGGAGAATGAGGTAAACAATATGCACTTCGTAGCAATGCATTTTGAGATAGGAAATGGACAGGAGAATGCGATAAACAATATATATCTGGCAGCAGTCTATTTAATGTCGGGTATGTTAGATAAAAATTATTGGATTTAAAAGTGTTTTAAATCTGAAACCACAAGTTATACACATGTTTGAACACTATACACTAGAAATTAAATACTTCTAATTATTAATAAATAAAAATTGTAGAGAAAATACATGTTTAGAGCACTATACACTAGAAATTAAATACTTCTAATTATTAATAAATAAAAATTGTAGAGAAAATAAGCTAGTTAAGAAAAAATTTATTTTGAGTCAAAGAAATAAACAAGAAAATACGATAAACAATATACACCTAGCAGCAATGTATTTAATGTTCTCTATGTTAGAAAAAAATTATTAAATTTAAAAATGTTTTAAATCTGAAACCATAAGCTATACACATGTTTAGAACACTCTATACAAGAAATTGGACGCCTCTAATCACCAACAAATAAAAATTGTAGAGTAAATTAAAGCACTATACACTAGAAATCGAACGCCTTTAATCACCAACAAATAAAAATTGTAGAGTAAATAAGTTATTTTTATTATTATTATTATTAAGGCATGGTCATTGTTATAAAATCTTCTATTATCATAAAAATATTATTAAATATATAAAAGTTTAAATAACATAAAAATATCAAAATATTATTAAATAGATAAAAGTTTAAGTAACATAAAAATTTCAAATAGGTAAAAGTTAAACAAATTATCATAAAAATATTATTAATTTTTATTATTAAATACTTAAAAGTTTAAGTAACATAAAAATATTAAATAGGTAAAAGTTGAACAAGTGTACAATCCATTGCTGTCAAATTTAGTGAGTTAGTGTGATTGGTTTGCTAAAAATAGATTATTATTATTATTATTATTATTATGATGATATTGTTATTGTTATAAAATCTTCTATTATCATAAAAATATTATTAAATAGATAAATACTAAAAGTTTAAGTAACATAAAAAATATTAAATAGGTAAAAGTTGAACAAGTTGTCATTGTTGTACAATGGATTGCTCTGAAATCGAGTTAGTTAGTGTGATTGATTTGCTATCGAATTCAATTAGTGTGATTGGTTTTGATTGTTGTACAATTGTTGTCAGTTAAAGTGATTGGTTTGCTGTAGAATTCAGTTAGTGTGATTGGTTTAAATCATGTTATTGTGATTGGTTTTTATTGCTATACAATTGGTGTCAAATCCAGTTATTGTGATTGGTTTGCTATAGAATTCAGTTTGTGTGATTGGTTTAAATTATATTACTGTAATTGGTTTTGATGGGCCTTATTAGTCCCTATCGTAGGCGTAGAGGGACTATAGCAATCGATAAATCGTTGACTTGGTCTTAGATTGTGCATTGACTAAAAATATTTCCATATTGTCTATTGTTGGAACAAGGGAAGTGAAGACATTGATTTTAATATAATAAAAAGTATCATGTTTGTCAAGATCTAATTGGACAAAGGATTGGAGGTCTTATTGCAACCTTCGCTATTTCCAATGTTAAATATCTTGACTTGTCCAAAGTATTTGGTAGTATATGGTCTTTTTGAATTATATATTTTATTATGCATTAGTCAACGGTGGATTAATGATAGCATTAGTTCGAATGTCTCCCTTAGCATTTTCTGCTAGGTAGAATACATTCTCTACCATATTACTATATCTGATTTTTGTTTTATTGTTGTGTTCTTCGAGAGAACAGGCTTGCCACGCTGCATATTTTCTTAAATGCTTGCACATGCCTATGCCTTTCGACGGTCCTAACAGTCTTAATTGTTTACCTAACAACTCTAGCAGTGTTAAATGATTATTGTACAGATGGGTTGCAATACAGTTTCGTTCATGGTTGGCATCGGTGCTCGAGGATTCGATCCTTGTTCGGTGCTTCGTTCCATGGTTCGGGTTCTTGTTTGATTCAACTTTGCAAAGTTGAGGTCATGCAACTACAGTTCGAGCTCTTCGTGGTTGGTCACTGGGTTGTTGTTTTTCAACTTTGCAAGTTGTTGGACCTGTTGTTGCAGTTTGCAGTTTTTGGGGCTGAGCTCTTGTCGTCCTTTGTTGACGGGTAAGTTTCCCTGTTGTTGTTGTTTTTCAATGGTGGCAGTCCCACCATATTTTTCTGTGCTCTTAGTTTCTATTCCTGGAAAGCATGTGTCTTGCAATGCAGAGGGCTTTACGAAAAGTAGTTGGGAGCCATCATAAGAGGAAACCATCAGGCGAGGTCTGTACACAGGGTATGCTTTCATTCTGTAGGTGGGAACACTGCGTCTACATGTTCTATTTTTGCTGAGTAAAGTTATTGTTTTATTTATTTCTTTGTTTTCTTGTCATTTGTTGTGGGGACTAGAGGGGATTGAAGTTGAGAAGAAGAAGGTTCAAAGATACATACGGGAATTGGTGCTCAGCTTTGTTTTTTTTTTCTATTTTGCTACCTTTTAGTTTTTTCTCATGCTTTTTTTTGTTTTCATAGAAAGTGAAACTATGTAGAAAATTGCTTCAAAGTGACATTTGAAGAGATGGATGAGGTAATAGATGTTGAGTCGATGAAATAGCTGCATAGTCCATTGTACATGACAGCATTGACGTGGTTTTGCATAGCAATTCACTTTTTAGATTGGATGCATTCTTGTATACTATTGGGGATTGCCTTTTTGATACATTCCAGGTTCTATTGCATTTCCTTTATTCGTCGATCCAGTTGCGCAATGGATTGATAGATTATTTCTTGACCTGTTTTAAAAAGGTGGTGTTGAGGCTTTGCAGTCCTATGAATACGAACTGGAATCTGATTTTCTTTGACAGTTGCATGGAATACAAGATGTCATTATGTTTTTTTCAAAAATGCGGTTGTTTTCATCTTCAGTTCTGCGTCCACATGAGAGGGGACTTTGGGGAGATACACTTTGTATACAATGGTTGTCTAATTGGCTGAATATATCAGTTTCCATTTCGTCATTGACAAGAAAAACAAGATATCTACTATTCAATAAAACTCCATCTGACAATCCATATTGCATCTTGTTCCATGATGCCAATGCCCTCACTGACCATTATGAACCACTGGTGTACATAAAAATTCCCATATGCAATATAGAAGGTCCTCATATCTACTTGTCCATTATTTGCAAAGACCTTCAATCGCAATGCAAAGGGATTTTGCATGGCATAGATTGCCATGGTTTACCGTTGGCAACAAACATTGTGTCTAGCTGTGGAGATAGTCTATTCAATGCAATTTGTTGTTTGGTACCAACAAAATTCGATGTTCAATCGCTGTGACTTTACACTATACAGTCCTTTTGCAATGCAATTATAGGCGGCAACCAACAAGCTTTTAGGTGCTTGCATCAACACCTTTACCCATATCTCGTAGAAAATATGTCGGCAGTTGGAAGTTGGCAGGAATACCTTGTGAACATGGCACTTCCATATGAAAAAGGGTGTATAGAGGGTTGCAGATTTTGTTTGCAATGGTTGTCTATCATATTTAGGGTTAATGTCCAGGTGTGGTTTCCCTTGTCAGATGCCACTATCCATTCATGGGTTATTGATTCAAATTGTGATCAAACCATTGGCATCCTTTCGTTGAAAACAGATACAAGACATATCCATTATGAACCTTTGCTTGCACATATCGATAGTTCAGGGTTGATTGTCCATGCCACCCAAATAACATTGAATTTGCAAACACGTGGAATGTTTTTTTGTGAAAATGAAAGTCCTCCCAGTTGCGATATGGGCAGATAGGGCTTGAACAAAAAAAGATGCGTAAAATTCATGACAGTTGTGATTAGTCCATAAACGGCTTAGACAAAAAATGTAGAGTAAGTTATCACAATTTGAAAAAAATTATTCATCAAATTCGCCCGACTTTTGATAAGTTCATAGAGACCTTGAACAAAAAACGTAAAGTAGTTTCTCATAAACTGGGTGAAAGTGAAATTCATCCCAGTTGCCACCAACTCATCCTACCGTTGGGCAAGAAATGTAGACTAAGTTACCACAACTTGAAAAAGGTCATGCGCAAGAGAAAAAAAATACATTGCTACACTTCCTTTTGGAGAGAAACTCACATATGACAATGTAAAGAAATTTGTTCGTGCAGAACAGAGCATAAACAAGTGTGATTGCATATCCAGGAATGGTGATGCAACTGTACAACTTTGTAATCTACAAGGAACACCATGTAGTAGTAGCAATGAAAACCAGGAAACAATTCCTACGAATACTTCCCTGTGAAAGAAAAATGCAAGATAGAACTACATGAAACAAATTAAAGACACTCCTTCCATTGCATGTGCAATTTGTGAGCAATTGAATTTTTCAAAAAACAGTAAGTCTTTCACACCTGATTTGCAAGTAGAATACCTCCGCTTGACAACCCAGGATAAACCATTTTCGAGTGAGAAATTTTGTATTCCATGCAAATGATCACTTGAAAATGGAAAACTGCCACAGTTTGCAACCCCTGGTCGAATAAGATGTAATACAACAGTAGAAAATGTAAGTGCACTTACGGAACTCGAGGAGAGACTTGTGTCTCTGCGAATTTCATTTTCCCAAACCATACCTTGGGGAGATAAATGACCCTGGATGGGCTTAACAAGATCAATTATTAATGTGCTTGTTCAGCTAGATGTTGTGCAAAAAGTGTTTCCACAATCTATTAGCAATACAATTACAATCATTGTGGCTCTGAAAAGACTCTTGCGATACAAAAATTCCTATCAGACAGGCAAAGTGTGTGTGCATGCTATTATGAAAGCATTAAAGGAATTATGTTCCAGAGCCCTGTACAAAGCAGAGAACAATTGTATAAATGCCAACTGGAACAATGTTCTCGTAGAAGAACATGGCAACTCTCTAGATACTCTTGAAAATCATAGTGATTTTGATGCAATTGATGAATCAGACAATGAAATAGTTGTTGAAACATTGGTGCATGGATTCACTGATTCACAGTGCATTCATGACTTGCAAGACAAAATTGTCGAAATTGCACCTGTGGAGGGGACACGTCCACTTGGAATATTCAAGGACAAATTCGCTGAGGAAATGAACTTTCCAACACTCTTCTATGGAGATCCACGTGGCAATGATATTACAGAATGATTCAATTATCTTAAAATAGTTCGATGGGAGCTGCTACATTCAAGCGGTTGCTTCTCCCGTCACATAACAAATTTGTTTTTCAAGACAATGCGCATAATAATCGAGCATGTTCTATCCTGCATGTGGGTCCGAATAAGAAAAGGCCAGTTACAAGGAAGAAAGTTGTTCGTGAAGGATGTGAAGTACAAAGTTAACCTAGAAAAAATTCTAAAATCCGATATTGGATACATAGATTTCAAAAACATCTGCACCTCTCCTTACTATTTGCAACAAAACAAAAGAAATATTTTTGCAATGATCTGGCAACTAGGCCCGCCAACATTTTTCATCACATTTACAAGTGCAGAGCATTGCTGGGATCCATTGGTGGCTGCGGTATCTGACTTGCATAAGAACAGGAAACGTAAAAAAGAAATCGATACACTGGAAAATAGTGACATTGACTACCTCATAAGAAAATACCCAGTGACATGTACTCGCTACTATAGACATAGAATAAATGCTTTGAGATAATTGATATGCCATGATGAAATGTTTTTTGGAAAAATATCAGACTACTTTTTTGTCACTGAATTCCAGAATAGGGGAAATGAACATGACCACGCACTGTTGTGGATAGAGGATGCACCAGTGTATGGAGCCGATAACAATTCAGAGATCGAACAATTTGTGGATAAATACATAACATGCAACAGAGATCATTTGGATCAAGAACTTGCGAAAGTACATAAACATTACCATACAAGAAGTTGTAGAAAACGAAAAAACTCACATTGTAGATACAAATTTCCCATGTTGCCAATGAGAGCTACAAGAATCATAGAGCCAGTTAGTGTAGAGGAAAATGTTATTGTTGAGAAATCTAAATCCTTGTTCACATTTCTAGAAGAAGGGGGATTTGACAAAATGATGAGCTTTGATGCCTTCTTGACACAGGTAAATATTTCAGAAGATGAGTACATCCAAGCCATACAATGTACGCTTAGGTAACCAACACTTTTCCTTAAACGAAAAATCTCCCATATTTGGAACAACAGTTTCTCCAAAGATATGCCAGTTATGTGGAAAGAAAATACGGATGCGCAGTACGTGTTGAATGCATATGTTGTAGCATCATATTGTACCTCATATATGACGAACATTGACAAATATATGATAATTGCATTCAGAAAAATACGCAAAGAACATGAAAGAAGTCATATTGATGTCATACAAATAATACACACAATTGATAATACGTTGCTTAATCTTCAACAAATGTCTACTCAGCAAGAAGTTCATATTGCACTTTCCTTGCCCCTCACTTGTAGTTCAAGAAAATGTGTCTTCATAAACACATCACACATTTGTCCTTAAACCACTAGTTTTGCTGCAACAAGAGACCAAAAATTCAGAGGACCTGGTATGTAGCTCTATTATTGATTATTACATCCAGCCTCCATCTCCTATTAGGCATATATTCTTAGCAGAATTTGTATCTCATTACAAAAAAAATGGTGCACCCATATCAAAAAGAAAAAAAAACTCTGTTATATGATTTGTCAAATACAACAAACATTGTGACTATGAAAACTATTGTAGAGAAAAACTTTTGTTGTACGTTCTGTTCGATGAAAATGAAGAGACATTAATGCATAACTTTTGTACATGGGAGGCTGCGTATTTTGCATCTGAGACTATGGTGCACATCAATGAAGCTATATTTACCTACAATGTTAATCCAACATGGGGCGATCTAGAGGTTGCACTTAATGACCTAGAAAACCATGGTGATCATGATGACACATTCAGAGACCCAAAAAAAACCATAACTACTTCCGAGTCCTATGACTTACAAGGAGATTTGCCTTGTCCTCCAGCAGCTGGAAGTGAAAAACGTATCAATCTTGGTTTTCAAGTTACAAAACATCCTTTCCTAATTGAAAATAATGAATACCACAGAATAAGATGTATGTTGAATCGTCAACAACAAACAATTGTAAAGGATATTGCTCTTAAAAAACGCTTGAACATGAACAGTCCTGTGCACGTGTTCCTTACAGGCGGAGCAGGAACAGGCAAGACATTCACAGCAAAAGCATTGTTCCAAATTATTATACGAATATATGATTCAAACGGTTCCTCTGATCCTATGAAACCAAAGGGCCTAATAGTTGCATACATAGGAAAAGTTGCATACAATGTTGGTGGAACAACAGTCCACTCTGCATTTTTAATGCCTTTTAACAAGTCACAGTTTCTTCCACTTAGCAAGGAAATGTTGGATACATTATCTAAGCTCTATGAGGAACTCCAACTTGTCTTTATAGATGAATCATCTTTGATTGGGAGTCAGTTCTTGTATTCCATTGGCAGCCGACTAAGAAGCATAAAACATGTGCAGACGAAATACTTTGGAAACATTGACATGATATTATGTGGGGATATTTACCAGGCATAGCCCATCCAAGAATCTTTGATATTTGAACAACCCACGGTCAACATGGAAACAACCACCCATGACTTCTAGAGAGACAATATTAAATGCTTTGAGTTGCATACTACAATGCGCCAAACAAATGAAACATTCATTGCAATTTTGAATAGAATGCGCACCAACAACCAAACACATGATGACTTGACCCATATCAATTTGAGATTCTTACGGCCTGCACCAACAGATCCAACATTCCCTTACCTGTTCTACAAAAATAAGGATGTTTCAAACCATAACAGCCACATGATCTCCCTAATGCATGGTGCTGATATCATCATCAATTCCATTGAACTAGAAGAACAACACCATGGAAATGTGCCACAACATGAACATTTAGTCACTTTACCTTTGCAACTTGTCCTCAAATTAGAAATGTTGGTTGAAATATATGACTGCAACTATGATTCACAGGATGGGTTGGTGAATGGTGCATATGGAATACTAAAAGACTATACCAAGACAGAAAAAGTGGATGTCCTTTGGATTAAGTTCCATGAACCACATATAGGCAAGTGACAAGCAAGCAAGTTGTCTTATCTATATAATTCAAATACTGGAA
>ML786241.1:151539-178931 GCA_009831015.1 Picea engelmannii | reverse complement strand
TTCGGATCTACAACGATATATGCTACCAAATATATCGTCTAGGGTTAACCATAAAATCACTAAAATTTTCGGATCTACAATGATATATGCTACCAAATATATGGTCTAGGGTTATCCATAAAATCGCTTGCACCAAAAAAAAAATTAAGCAGAAAAATGTTGCGCTCAAAACACAGTGGTACAATGGATTGATCCAATTTTTGTTGATGTGCACTGTGAAGATATATAGAACAAATCCATGGAGGGTGGACTATTTGTGCTGCCCGTTATTGACAACAGAATTGTTTGTTCACAACATATGTCTAATAGTCCTAATCCTCTCAAATTTGAAAATTATGTAACTGAAATTTGAATCTACACACTATCTTTAATTTTGGAGAAAATATTTAAATTTTATTTTCATCCTTAACAAAAATTTCAAGATCAATGTACCAATCAATTGTTCGTTTTCCAATACCACCATTCGCATCACCATGCACTAATACCACAATGATGGAAGAAGTGTCCTCATACACACAAATGTCACATCAATAATGAAATAATACAAGAGCTTACACTCTCAACATTAGTCTTGAACATTACTCTTGCATGAGAAAATAAGAGCTTAAATGCAATTCCCCCTCCGTGACAACAATGATGTAAACATTTCTTTTTTGGAATAGGATAATAGAATCGTCGCAGAATTTTGATAACATTTCTAGGGACACATCATCGAAACCAATAACGACACAAAGCCAATGCATGGACATAAATAAAAACGACACATGATCCACATAAAAAGTTCATAATTATTGACTAAGTTACATACATCAAATAAATTGAAGCAAAAATATAAATAATGATCAATCATCAATATTAATTATCAAGTATTCTTGGGGCGACAAGAAATTCTACTACAAAACAAACATCAGTTAATTGACGCAATTACTACCTATGAAACATGCTAAAAAAGTACATTACACATATCATAAAACAATTGATTGGCACAATTTCCATCTATGATGCATTACAACAACAGTAAGTATCTAAAACAGAACTCTATCATAAAGATATGCCAAATTAAACATAATTGCGAAAATTTTTATAACACTTAGTCCACCTAATTCCAGTCACCTAATTCTATGGACAATCCTTCAATACTTCCTACGTTGTGAGGATAGAAAGGATAATAAACTCATTTCATTATGATGACTAAAACTCTAAAATTACATCACGAACGTTTAAAAACAACGATTACACCATAAGGAAATTGTCATAATTCCATTTTCAATCAAGCTATGATTTATCATTATAACCTTATTAAATCAATGAACATTATGTTATACTAAAATCATTGAAACTTTAAAGATAAGACAAAAATTTAATATAAATTATTTGATCTTCTTAACTCCATTTTATTTCCCACTCCATGGCTAAACATGAAAGTCAAATAAATCAACAACCATGTCCATGGCAAGCATTTTCTTAGGTTTGTTGTTTCTATGAACCAACCATATCATTGACTTTTATTGTATTTTCATATTACAAGAGTGCTACAATTTAGTTTTTTCAATAGAACAAGAATAATGCTTAAAATTTACAAATATGTTTACAATTTAAATATCTAAAGTTTAATTTTTAAAAGATGTTAAATTATATATATATATATATATATATATATATATATATATATATATATATATATATATATATATATATATATATATAATTATTTACTAATTGAATCTTTATAGATATTAAAGTTTTTCCTCCATTAACCTTCAATTTTATTGAAATAATATTTAAAATGTATCATTATCTTGATACATTGTAATCTAAAATATTTTTAATATTTTTTTAATATATAATATTGTGGCTCCCAGCCCCTCAGTTGTAGGATAGTCGATGACCGAGTGTGTTGTTAAAGCACTCTTTGATGTTAAAGTCACCGGTTGGGTGTCGTTTATTTTCACATACATAATTTTGATTTTTGACTTTGGCTATGGTTTGTCCTAAATAGGGATCTGTGGTATTTTCCATGTTTATCCAAAAAATTGTTTTGATTTTTGGCTTTGGCTATGGTTTGGCCTAATATAAATATGTGATATTTTCGATGTTTATCCAAATTTTCCCATACATAATTTTGATTTTTGGCTTTGGCTATGATTTGTCCTAAATAGGGATCTATGGTATTTTCCATGATTATCCAAAAAATTGTTTTCATTTTTGGCTTTGGCTATGGTTTGGCCCAAATATGAATATGTGGTATTTTCGATGTTTATTCAAATTTTCCCATACATAATTTTGATTTTTGGCTTTGGCTATGGTTTATCCTAAATAGGGATCTGTGGTATTTTCCATATTTATCCAAAAAAATTGTTTTGACTTTTGGCTTTAGCTATGGTTTGGCCTAAATATGAATATGTGGGTTATTACTAAATGTAGGGGGCACTTATTCAGGAATCTTCTCATCCACCAACTTTGTCATTTGCCTCTCTTTTTTTCGCAATTCACAATTTATATGCTTAGATGGTAGTGGTTCTAGGGTGATGGTGTGATTATTAATGGAGGAGGATTTACTACTACATGGCTTTGTGGTTGGCAATTCCTATCACATGTGACTTCTTTGGAGCAATGGTTTGACAGAGTTTCTACAAACTCTGGGCTGGACTGTCTGCATGCATTGGGGTTTCTTCTTACTCACCACCTTTCTCATTTAACTCTTTTCATCAACCTACAGTATGGTTTTCTTGTCTTGTTTAACTTTTCTTCCTCCTTATGGCCTATTTGTAGCAGACTCTTTAGGGAAATGGTGTGGTTATTGCTAGAGGAGGATTTATTGCATATGGGTTCTATTCAGTTTCGATTTATGATGGGCATGGAGGTAGTCATGATGGGAGTTCTCTTCATTTGCAAGCCTACGAAATCACATGTTGCTCCCACACGCATGGCCACAACGCACAGATAATTTCACTGTAGAAAAGACATGGAAAACACAACCTGATTTGAATAACCTGTAACAGCCAAATATTTCTAAACATCATTAAGTTTCATAAACATTTTATTTCGTAAACTGAAACAATAACTTCCTAGCATAATATTGATTTTCATAACAACAACTTCAGTAACTTAGATTTATCAATAAATACGGATTTCATGGCAGAAAGAAATAAATACATAACTTAACAAAGTACCTGGTTCTAATGTTAATTTTTGTTGCCTCTGTGTCTTACTGCTGCCTTCCTGCTACCTGCTACACAGATCTACCCTGCCACAAACAGGAAAATAACTGCCCAAAACTACCTTCCTCCCTGCCAACTAGGAAAACTACCAAGCTCCAGGATATCTACGGATATCCTGGCCCTCATGCCCAAAACCTCCAGCAACTCAGTGCCTCAACTGATCAAAAGCCACAGTTCCAAACTCTCTCTCACAGCAAATCTCGTAGTCCTCAGAAAAATCCTTCCTCCGTCGAATCCTCCTCCCGACAACCTTCCTTCTCCCTTATCCCTGCCTCACCGACTCGTGCAATTACTTCTTCAACCACCCTTCGTGCCTGTCCCTTCTCCTTCCTTTAATGTTTTATCTTCTCGGGATGCATAGGCTCCCTCTCTGCATACGCAACCATTTTTTAACATTTTTCAGTGATCTTTTAAATTGATTTCTCAGTTCATTAAATGTGATTTGTAGTTAGAGTATTACTTAGTTAATCACAATTATTTTCTTTAATTAATTTTACTTTATAATCTTTAAATATTTATTAACTAGGGTCGTTACATACACCCACCCTTCAAGAAACTTTGTCTCGAAGTTAAGGTATCTGATGGTACAAGGAAAAAGAGCATGGTTCACACATTCACAACAAGTAACTGACATTATCAGTAAGTAAGTCAAGAAAGCTCATACATACTAGTGTATATGTACAAGAAATGCATGTGTAGCTAGTACATGCAAATCTCGTGCATGTATTGATAATCAAAACTGTCATCCTTTAATAATTTATGTATGCATTCAATCCAATCAGCAAGACTAGTCTTTTATAAAAGACAACAATCAATTAATTGTGTGAGAAATCGTTTAATTACAATTGTCCGGTTCAATAATTTATTTTATACAACTGTGGTTTAGTTACATAATAATGAATATTCATATATACACATTTAAGGGAAGACATCAATTCCACCATAAAACAAATCTCCATATTGTCACAATTATTACTACTCATCCTTCCTCCCTAACCTACTTCCATCTCCATTCCTATCCTTCTTCTACTAGACTATCTTGGAGCATCAACTATATTGACCTAACTTCAAATAGAACCCGTAAGTGGAAGTGTCGCTATCTCGACCAAGCTTCCCTAGCAGGCAACTGACAGTCATCATCACACGTCTTGGGGAGCGTGAACTAGCACCGTCCTCCCATGACTTCAGGTTTCGGAGGATACACGGTGGGAAATGCCTCCACCCCTCCTAACAGAACCAGGGTCAACACCCTACAATGGAGTATACACGGTGGGAAATGCCTCCACCCCTCCTAACAGAACCAGGTTCAACATCCTACAATGGAGGATACAGGGGCAATGTGTTGTTGGAGGTTTTGTCATCATTTATTCGGTTTTGGACAGTATTAGTACCAAAATCATGCACTAGTCCACATATCATAGCAATGTATCCAAATCAATATAAATTGCACATACATTATTTATACCATATTGTTTCTCGGTCAGTGGTCCTGATATCCACTTTCATCATCATTATCACTTGGCTATTTCATAGCCCATAACCTGTAAATTAGTCTGCAACACAACTCATACATTTCTATGCATTATCATCATATAATTGCATACTATCATCATTTCAATTTGGTATCCTCGTACCGATACATCAACATCAAAGTTTTCCACATAGAATTAGATTTCATGATATCCCATAATTCAAAGTCATCACTCATTCACGAGATTATCATTTGCCCAAAATAGACTGCATTGTATCCAACATCATTCTAATAGTATTTAAACATTCAACAATTTTACTTTCTCACAATATGTCACACCATATACATCATCATCAATAACATTTAAAAATTCTCATTCACATAATAGATCGCATTACATGCATCATCATTGATAACATTTAAACATTCATAAAAGTTCATAAGTTCAAAGTTTAAGTGTATGACTTAATAGTTTCACTGTGACTAGGAAATAAAGTGTATAGGTCTCAGATAATCCTGGCCGTCTAAGTCAAAAGGTGGTGTTACCTACACCCCACCTTCGAGAAACATATTCTCGAGGTGGTCAAAATAATGAGGGATAGTCTCGTCGTAGTGTCTCGACGTCCTCCTAAGTGGCAGATCCTGGACTATACTTGTCCCACTGGACCTTCACTTGGTCTACCAGATGGTTTTTGAGCTGTCGGACTCTACGGTCCAATATGCATAACGGTTCTACCGTGACGGTTCCCACGTCCGATACCTACAATTCTTTCCAATTTAGTTTATGTGATTCATCAGCAACATAATGACGTAAAACAGATACATGAAATACATTATGAGTTTAATGTAAGTGGGGTGGCAGTACGAGACGATAGACAACGGGTCCAATTTTCTGTTGGACCATAAATGGCCCTATAAACCGAGGCGACAACTTTGTCCCCTTCCCGAACCGTATGGTACTCTTATTAGGCCTGATACGAATGAAAAATTGGTCTCCCACTTCATAATTTCGGTCGGTCCTATGTGCATCCGCATAAATTTTCTGCCTATCCTGTGCTTCCTTTAGCCTCTGCCTGATCTGAATCACCTGTTCCTCCATTTCCTGAATCAATTCTGGCCCAACTGTTACTTGGTCTTCTAGTCTATCCCAACTCAATGGCGTCCTACATGGCCTCCCATACAAAGATTCATATGGTGGCATTCCAATGGAACTATGATAACTGTTATTGTAGGCAAACTCTACCAAAGGTAGGTATTTCTCCCACTAGGTTTGACTATCCATCACATACATCCTAAGCATGTCTTCCATGACTTGATTTACTCTTTCAGTTTGCCCATCTATTTCAGGATGATAAGCTGTGCTTAAGTTCAACTGAGTCCCCAATGCTGACTATAAACTTATCCAAAACCTAGAGGTGAATCTGGAGTCCCTATCTGAAATAATCTTCTTTGGTATCCTGTGCAAACGGATAACCTCGCTTATGAACACTCGTGCTACATCAGTGGCATCGTAAGTGTCTCTAACTGGAATGAAATGATCACTCTTGGTTAACTTATCCACTATCACAAGAATGGCATTGTGTCTATGAGATGTGAGTGGAAATCCTACAACAAAATCCATAGAGATGACTTCCCACTTGGACATAGGGACGTCATGTGGTTGTAGGAGGCCTGCCAGGTGATGGTGATCGGCCTTCACTTGTTGACATTCTAGGCATCTGGTGACGAAATGGACTACATCGCGCTTCATGCCTACCCAAAAGAAGAGTTTCTTCATCTCCACGTACATCTTCTTCACACCCGGATGTGTGCAATAAAGTGCTCTACGGGCTTCCTTCAGTATGATGCTTCGAATATCCCCATTCTCAGGGATGTACATCCTTCCTAGATATCTTAACAATCCGTCTATTTCTATATTATATCCTTCATACTTTGGGTCTAACTGCCTCCCGCTCTGGAGGTTTGAAGTAACCTTTAAATACCAACTGTCTCCTAGTAGTTGTGTCAACACATGTTCCCTCAAACTGACCTTTTAGGTTACCAATGAGAAGATACGTGGTCTCCTACTCAAGGCATCCGCGACCACATTTTCCTTTCCCTTTATGTACGAAATACCAAAATCATACTCACTCATATACTCACTCCATCGCCTTTTCCTGGCATTCAGATATCTTTGAGTGAAGAGATGTTTTAAACTTTGATGGTCCGTTTTGAGCTCAAAGTTTCACCCCACAAGATAGTGCCTCCAAAGTTTCAGAGCTAGCATTACAGCTGCCAACTCTAAATCATGAGTCGCGTATAACTCTTCGTGCTTCTTCAACTTTCTTGATGCATAAGCTATCACTCCTCCATCCTGCATTAGCACGGACCCCAACCATTTTTTCGAGGCATCCGTGCAGACCATGAATTCCTTTTCCATATCTGGCACTCGTAGAATTGGTGCACTAGTTAGTAACCTCTTAAGCTCAATGAATGCGCTATCACATTCTTTTGTCCATTCATACCTGACCCCTTTGCGTTGCAGGGTGGTGATTGGTTTCGCTATTTTTGAGAATCCTTCCACAAATCTCCGGTAATAACCCGCTAGCCCCATGAAGCTTCTTACCTCATGTGCATTTCTCGGCACTGGCCATTCCATAATGGCCTTTACCTTTTCTGGGTCCACCGAGATTCCTTTACCAGAAATGATATGGCCTAAATAGTGGATCTCTTTCTGGAAGAAGGAACACTTCGACAGCTTCACATACAATTTGTTCTCCCTAAGGCAAGACAACACTATCCACAAGTGTTCCTCGTGTTCTCTTTCATTCCTTGAATAGATGAGAATGTCATCTAGAAAAACTTGTACAAATCGATCTAAGTACTTCTGGAATACAATGTTCATGAGGCTCATGAATACCGTTGGCGCATTAGTCAATCGGAAAGGTACTACAACAAACTCGTAATGTCGAAACCGAGTTCGAAAGGCATTTTTTGAGATATCACCTTCCTTAATCCTTAACTGATGATACCCAGATCAAAAATCGATCTTTGAGAATACCACTGCTCCTTTCATCTGATCGAAGAGGTCATCTATTCGCGGCATAGGGTACCTATTCTTCACTGTAGCACGGTTCAAGTCTCTGTAGTCTATACCCAGTCATAAGGATCCATCCTTCTTCTTTACAAAAATTATCGGTGCACCCCAAGGTGAGACACTGGGCCTTAATAGCCCTAAGTCTAGTAACTCCTTCAACTGCATTTGAAATTCACAAAGTTCCGGCGCCGTCATTCGATACAGAGTCTTGGATATTGGTTCTACACCAAGTTTTAGCTCAATAGTAAAATCAAGCTCCCTCTCCATAGGTAACCCTGGTAACTCGTTCGGAAAAACATCCTGAAATTCTGACAATACCGGATACTGATCTAATGAGGGTCCTTTCCTTTCACTCACTACTTCCACTACATACAGTCAACACCCTTGTCTCAAGCATCGCTTGACCTTCACAGTTTATATAAAGCGTAATGAAACTTTTCTCTATACACCCTGGATCTCTATTAGTCTTCCTTCATCATCAATGCAAAGCACCCTCTTTGCGAAACAATCTACCAAAGCTCGATGAGCTGCTAACCAATCCATTCCAATGATTAGGTCATACGCCCCAAGAGCAGTGATGTATACCTTCAACCTAGTAGTGCACACTCCTAGGTCTACTATACAATTATCGACACTAGGTCCTACAGCTTGTTTTTCCCTCGAAGCCATCTCGACTTGTTTAAAGTCATCGTGCTGGTAGGCTGCCAGCCCACTCTTTTCTAATGCAGATGGTGAAATGAAACTATCTGTCACCCCATAATCAAACAAAATCTTAACATTGATATTATTTAGTGTACCTGATGATTCCATTACAGTGGATTGATGTTCGGCCTGGCGGTTGTTAACCACTACGTAAATCTGATGGCTGCTACTTGCTCTCCCCATCAGTGCCTTTCCTTCTCTATGCATGAACCCTGGCTGTAACTCTGGGCAGTCACGCTGGTAATGGGGTCCCCCGCACCCCCAACAGGTAACACCAGATTGTACCTGTGCATTGTCATGTGTCTGTCTTTGAAATGAGTTCCTTCCCTTGGAACCCCTGCCCCTACTAGTTGTTCCCTGAGATGGTCATGGACTTGTCTGCACCATTGGCGATGAACGAGATGTTGCACTAGATGCCATTGAAATCCCTACATCTACTGTCGTTGGCATGACTCTGTTACCATAAGGTGGTGGCCTTGAGCCCCCTCCCCTAGGAAATGTCCTAGGGGTCTTTCCTACGAATCCAGGGCGATGTGGAAATGCCGACCTTGTACCCCCTGTTAAGTTCATGCGTTCTTCCGCATAACGCACACTTTCTACCGCCTCTGCTACTGAAGACGGTTTCCACATCTGCACCATAGCTCTTATCTTCAGGTTCAATCCATAAATGAGGTGCTCTGCCTGTCGCTGGTCATTGTCCATATATGAAAAATACTTGACCAGTTCCATAAACCTGATCTCGTATTCTTCTACAGTCCAGTTTCCTTGTACTAAGGCATGAAATGCCCCTACTTGTTGTTCCTTGTAGTATGTTGGTAGATACTTCCTTCGGAACCTCTCCTCGAAAAGTTCCCAAGATACTGTGTCTGGGGTAAGGTGTAGTTGTCTTTCCAAGTTGCCCCACCAATTTAAGGCATTGTCTCTTAACTGGAAAATTGTGATCTTGGCCTTTGAATTGGACGCATAGTCCCTTAAGGAAAAACACCTTGTCATGCCTTCCAACCATGCTTCCACGCGTTCACTGGCGCAACCTCCGGCAAACTCTGGAAGTTTGATCTTCTGCAATTCTCGCGTGATGTCTTCAGGTGGAAATTCTCCCCTTGAGTTCCTTGATGCTTCTGGATTACCCGTTCCATATGGTGGGGGTTCCACTTCAGTCCCTGCTGGATGGCGCCCCTTTAAAGTCTCGTTAATGGCTTCCAACGAGCGTAGTATGAGGGCTAGTTTGGGCGATGGTGGTGGTGGTGCTTGTGGTGTCGGTGGTGTCGATGGTGTTGATGGTGTGGGTGGCATCGGCGGTGCCCATGACGACACTCCCCTGCCTCGACCCCTTTGAGTCCTGACCATCTTGTATGACTTAATATGCATCACCCCAAAGTTATCAGGGTGAGTTCCAGGACGTTTCAAATTGGTGCTACTTAAACTTAGAAACAGGGTTAGGCGTAAGTTTTCCTTACTTGTCTATAAACCGACATTACTCCATCAGGGGAATTGGCTAGGTTTGGTTTAGGATTAAGCGTCTAAGCTTGGTTAACATTGAATTTTAAGGTAGATTAACCTTACACTCAAATAAATAAATAAATTTTAAAATTATTATTACACTAATTTAACCCAAATTAATTTTACTTTAATTTTATACTAACTTAATCTTATTTATATATAAATTATTTATACTAAATTATTTAATTTATTTCAAATTATTTTTAACACTTTATATTATATATATATATAATAATTGAACGTATACCCAAGGGTTCGGGCATGCATGGGTTCCACGTGCTCGTTTGGATTTCATAAGCTCCCTCGTATCTAACCCCCAATTTCTACACCTGTCAACCTTTCAACTCTCTACACATTCTTCCTTTGTCCCAGTTTCTCATTCGCTGGGACTTTCCTCGCATCAGTCTTTGTCCACCACAGATCTACCTCTTCTCTGCTCAGAGGTTTTCAGAATCTCCCTTGCCTCGGCTCACCTCCACACCATTGTTCTAAGCACTTTACCAGTTCGTTTTGCAGAAACAGAGTATATTGATATGGCCCCTGGTAATATCTGGGACCTGGAGTCCAGCCTCCTTGAAATGTTGGGAGCCAATCCCTTGTCTGTACATTTTGCGGAGCTCTCCCTCAGCTATAGTAAGAGGTACGATTCAGTCCGCATGTTGTGCACAGTTTCAGTACCTTCATGAAGAATGCGGGGTTATTCGTATCAAGAAATTGCATAAACCTTCCTTACGCGGTGGTAATGAATGGTGATTTCTTCTTTTGAAACAAAATGATTTGCTTGTAATTCCATCCCTGTACGGATTTTGGGTATTTTGCTTTCAATTTATTTCGTTTATCTTTATAAGTTTATTCATCTGTGCATATGCATGTAGTTAGCTGCGCATGCATTGCCTTCCGTATTTCTCACGGCCCTTTGCTCCTAACTGTGAAATTCCCCACTTAAATTTCGGGTTTCGGGGTTCCAAATGTCAAACCTCACGAGTCCTTAGGGCTTGCGATTCTCCGATCCCTGATATGATCCTAGCGCCTTAGCCCCTTAAGCTATGCTCGTGATCCACACGACCTCGCCTTGTGACCGCAGTCTTATCCCCTATCGAGATTTCGGATATTGCACTATCGATTTGCATGAATCCCATGCCTACGGGATTCCCGATATCCTGATGCGCCTCTTTAGACTTTAGCCCCTCCTGTCTATGTTCTAGGCCCATACGACCCTTTCCCATGTGACCATCGTCATACTCTATGTCGAAATTCGGGGTTTCGCGACTTCCACTATCACAAACCTTTGCCCTTGCAGTCTCCCGATTATCGATATCTCGATGAGGTACTTGTGCGTTAACCCTTCGGGATAAACTCTTGGTCCATATGACCATTATACCACAAGGCCCCAGCCTTGTCTCTTATTGGGGTTTCGGATATCGCAATATCGAATTGCATGAATCCCGTGCCTACAAAATTATCGATATCCCGATACTCGATGCGCCTCTTTCTTATGCATTCGCCCCTTTTCGGCTATGCCGAGGTCCATGCGACCTGTTCCTACATGACTATTGCCTTATGGCTCCCCATCAGGGTTTTGGTCCTCCTCGGGCAAGAATTTCATCAATCCAAAATTTGCGATGCCTTTTTGCGTTTACCTTGGGTCAATGAATGGTTAAAATTTTAACTTTTTGGTGAGTTTAAAGGTTAATGAAATCGATATTCAGGGTTTCCCGTAACAAGGAATCGGCATACATTGAATCACGAAACCCTGGTCTCTGATTTCGTGATGTGTTTAGGTCTTGATTAAAACATCAATTAATTAATCTCTTTTAATGAAAGGTTAAGAGTAAAGTTAATTACGTCAGGTTTTCGGGGTTCACGATTTCATAATGCATGGACACCTTTTCCACGAAACTCGCGATATCCCAATACCCAATGCCACCTGTCCGTCGTTGACCCTTCCGTGGGTCCCATTGTCCCTTGACTTATCGGGAAATCGTGTTTTGCGATTTCACACTCTTGTTGCTATGTTTTCGGGACTCCCGATATCCCGATACCCGATGAAGCCCTCCTGTGGAGCTTTCACCGATGGAGCTAGATGATTTCCATGCATCCTCGGAATGAATGGCTCAGATCTCATCGGGTTTCCTTGCTTTTATCGGGAATTTTCCCATCGGGAAATCGACACTTGCGCTGTCGTGATCATCTGTCCTCACAAATCCCTGACTCCCGATCCCCGATGGTACTTGGCATTGACCCTCGCGAGAGTTGACCTTTGACACCTATCCTCCCTCGGTGTATCAGAGTTTGTGAGTTCGCGAATCCGAAACCTATGAGTTTCGGGACTTGTGTTTTCCCGAACCCCGATCTGCAATCATTCGGTGTGACGAGACACCTGTCCACCACTCTAACCCTGGTGGTCCCCACTCTGTCCTTGTACCCGTCGAGAAATCGCATTTTGGGATATCGCGATTCTCGTTGTCATGTGCATGGGACTTTCAATTCCCCGATCTCTGACTCTGCGGGATCTTCTGACACGTGTCCCTGTTGTTTGGACGACTCCGATCCTATGGGGAAATCGCGTTTCATGATTCCTTGACGCAACAATTCTACACTCCTGAAATCCCCGATGGGTAAAATCCTGATTCCTCCCCAGAACACTGACGCGTGTCCTGCCGAGATCAACAGCTAGGATCCGTCCTTGGGATTTCGGGAACCACAAGGTCTCGATTCTTTGGCCTTACAAAACCCCGAAGACCTTGATATCCCGATGGCTCCTCCTCTGCACACTAGGACTTAAACCTTGAGCAACTTCTCGAGATCTGATGGCTGACAGGATTTTGCCCGAGATCTGACGGCTCAGATCCGTCCTCACGCGTAACAGACAACTCTCCTTCGGGATAATCAGTTTGTTGCGTAAAACATTACGTAGTGTTAAAATTGCTTTCTTGACAAGGTTAACATTTGTATGGGTCTATAGTTCCTGAGATTCTTCATTATTTTAAAATTTCACTGAGGCTAGTACAGGCAACTAGTTTACACTGTTCCCGCATGATACAAGTCTTCTAAATTTCCTTTTTCCGACTGTGCATTGGCAGTTCCTCATTTAGGTAAGTTCGGAATGAAGTAGGCCTTTTCAAGGTCCTACAAATGTCCTTTTGAATTTTATTTGGTATAATTTGTGTCGTTATTAATTCTTACCAACTTCAAGCCTTAGAAAGAAGTTTCCCTTGACATTTCATCGATTTCAAGTGTCAGTCTTACCCGAAACTTCATGGACAAGTATTGCTCAAATAAAATTATATTACCAGCTCTCTTTTCATACTTAATAGCTTTTTCAGGCTACTTTAAGGGTAGCCATTTTGTGGGAAGTGATCCTTCAAGCTATTTGGTTCGCTGTTGCTATTTTAAAGGGTGTTCCATTGAATATTCAGACTAAAATTGTAGTGACCATACATAATCCAGTTACAGGATATTGCCTAAAGTAGTTACTTGCGGTATATGAGATTATTTACCTGGGTAAGGTAGGGGTACTACCTATATATTTTCGGATACTGTATCAGTCATATGGGTCAAACTGAACGTGTTTTGTTTATATTTTTAGCGTGGCTGAAGTTAACACTCTGGGTCTTTGGCCCTTAGGCCCAGATTTCAAACTAAGACTCTCTGATACCATATGTAACAGCCAAATATTTCTAAACATCATTAAGTTTCATAAACATTTTATTTCGTAAACTGAAACAATAACTTCCTAGCATAATATTGATTTTCATAACAACAACTTCAGTAACTTAGATTTATCAAAAAATACTAATTTCATGGCAGAAATAAATAAATACATAACTTAACAAAGTACCTGGTTCTAATTCTAATTTATGTTGCCTTTGTGTCTTGCTGTTGCCTTCCTGCTACCTGCTACATAGATCTACCCTGCCACAAACAGGAAAATAACTGCCCAAAACTACTGTCCTCCCTACCAACTAGGAAAACTACCTAGCTCCAGGATATCTACAGATATCCTGGCCCACGTGCCCAAAACCTCCAGCAACTCAATGCCTCAACTGATCAAAATCCACAGTGCCAAACTCTCTGCTCACAGCAAATCTCGTAGTCCTCAGAAAAATCCTTCCTCCGTCAAATCCTCCTCCCGACAACCTTCCTTCTCCCTTATCCCTGCCTCACCGACTCGTGCAATTACTTCTTCAACCACCCTCCGTGCCTGTCCCTTCTCCTTCCTTTAATGTTTTATCTTCTCAGGATGCATAGGCTCCCTCTCTGCATACGCAACCATTTTTTAACATTTTTTAGTGATCTTTTAAATTGATTTCTCAGTTCATTAAATGTGATTTGTAGTTAGAGTATTACTTAGTTAATCACAATTATTTTCTTTAATTAATTTTACTTTATAATCTTTAAATATTTATTAACTAGGGTCGTTACATAACCGATCCAGGTGCTGAGATAGTTATTCTTCCACTGGATGAATCACTCATGCGGGACCTCTCTCTTCCATGACCTCTAAACAATGTATTTTGCTGTCAATTTTTTCGGATCTACAACGATATATCCTACCAAATATATCATCTAGGTTTAACCATAAAATCACTAAAATTTTCGGATCTACAATGATACATGCTACCAAATATATGGTCTAGGGTTATCCATAAAATCGCTTGCACCAAAAAAAAATAAGCAGAAAAATGTTGGACTCAAAACATAGTGGCGCAATGGATTGATCCAATTTTTGTTGATGTGCACTGTGAAGATTAGAAGTAAATATTTTACATGAAGTCTATGGATGGTGATATATAGAACAAATCCATGGAGGGTGGACTATTTGTGTTGCCCGTTATTGACAATAGAATTGTTTGTTCACAACATATGTCTAATAATCCTAATTCCTTCAAATTTGAAAATTATGCCAATCTACAGAACTGAAATTTGAATCTACACACTATCTTTAATTTTGGAGAAAATATTTAAATTTTATTTTCATCCTTAACAAAAATTTCAAGATCAATGTACCAATCAATTGTTCGTTTTCCAATGTGATGGATTTTTCCAAGCTCCTTCAATGATGAAATCTCCTCTTCACCATTCCCATCACTGTGCTCTAATAACACCATTCACATCACCATGCTCTAATAACACAATGATGGAAGAAGTGTCCTCATACAGACAAATCTTATTAATTAAGGAAAATAAATTACATCAATAATGCAATAATGCAAGAGCTTACACTCTCAACATTACTCTTACATGAGAAAATGAGAGCTTAAATGTAATTCCCCCTCTGTGACACAACGAGGTAAACATTTATTTTTTGGAATAGGATAATAGAATCGTCCCATAGTTTTGATAGCATTTCAAGCGACACATCATCGAAACCAATAACGACACAAAGCCAATGCATGGAAATAAATAAAAACGACACATGATCCACATAAAAAGTTCATAACTATTGACGAAGTTACATACATCAAATAAACTGAAGCAAAAATATAAATAATGATAAACCATCAATATTAATTATCAAGTATTCTTGGCGCAACAAGAAATTCTACTACAGAAAAAACATTAGTTAATTGACGCAATTACTACCTACGAAACATGCTACAAAAGTACATTACACATATCATAAAACAATTGATTGGCGCAATTTCCATCTATGATGCATTCCAACAATAGTAAGTAGCTAAAACAAAAGTCTATCATAAAGATATGCCAAATTAAACATACTCACAAAGAATTTTATAACACTTAGGCCACCTAATTCCATCCACCTAATTCTATGGACAATCCTTCAATACTTCCTACGTTGTGAGGATAGAAAGGATAATAAACTCATTTCATTATGATGACTACGACTCCAAAATTACATCATGAACATTTAAAAGCAACGATTACACCATAAGGAAATTGTCATAATTCCATTTTCAATCAAGCTATGATGTATCATTATAACCTTATTAAATCAATGAACATTATGTTATACTAAAAGCATTGAGACTTTAAAGATAATAAAACAATTTAATATAAATTATTTTATCTTCATAACTCCATTTTATTTCCCACTCATTAATATAAACTATTACCCAATACCCTTTTGTGTAATCACCATATCATTTTTATATGGGGTCTATGATGACAAAATTTTATATAAACTAAATGTAAAACCATCATAGTCAACAATAATAATCAATATTAAACCATGGTAATAATATAGAATCGATAGTTATAAATAAAACTTACAGTTATTCATTTACATCCCCTTTATCCTGAAATAAAACCATCGAATTGATAACCGACCAATGGAACTATTTGATCAATACATTAAATAAGAACTCTACATTAAAGGAGACAACCATCATGAATCCAACCTACTTGTTAAAAATAGTAAAATGAAAGTGAATCATTTAATCAAGGAGGGAAAAACATTGGGAAACAGTGCCCCAAAATCACAACTAGACAAGCCATCACAGAAATCAGAATGTTATTCGTTGGGCATGGGGGTGCAAAGGGAACTATTTCACCCGATAAAACGCTGAATGTAGAGATTAATCATAAGAAAACGCAGAGATAATTTCTGGGTAGGATGTAGATATTATTCATAAAATAAAAACACCTAGATGAGAGATTACTTATAAAAGAAAACACAGAGATCAGAGATTATTTAGAAAGAAAAACATAGAGATCAGAGATCATTCAAAAAGGAAAAACGTAGAGATCATAGATTATTCAAAAATAAAAACGTAGAGATCAAAGATCATTCAAAAAGAAAAAATGCAGAGATCAAAGATTATTCAAAAACAAAAACGCAGTGATAATTTCTCGAAAGGATGTCAAGACTGTTCATAAAAGACAACGCAGAGATAAATTATGGGAATTTTAGTGTTGCAACTATGCCACCTAATACGAGTTAGTTCGATAGCTCCAAACACTGCATTATTCAATCTATATTATGAGATTACCTGGTCTTCTTGACCAATAGTTAGGTAAGAAATATAACCAATAAACATCAGACAACCGTTAGGTATGAAAATGACCTTCTGGACATCAAATTCACATTGATAATTAAACAATTGCAGATAGACAACGTTGATATAGTTATACCCCTTGAGATACACTTCTAAATGTGCCTTTGATAAAATGTATCTATATATATTTTACAAAGCAGAAGTAGGAGTCTTTCTTTTTTTGTTTCTATATTTTCATAAACGTTCAATAATAAATAAGAACTTATGAATCCAAAAGATTTTAATAAGAAATACTCAAGACACCAGACTACACTTAATCTCAAAAATTAATCAACCAAAACTTAGACTCGTGGAAGACATTCTTAACAGGCATAATTCAAAATATTATCCAAAAAACTATGGTAGTTTACACTCCATAATGGGAGATGCAGCTCATAAAAATTAAAATATAATAAATATAGGAATTGCTGGTGATTTTTCAATGAAGAGAATGATTACTATCGCAAGGGTTTAAAGGATAATCCTAACTTGGCCAGCTTACACAACCACAACGACGCAAAGATTATCCCCAAAAACAATGCGGAGATAAAAACACAATAATCGCAGATTAATGAAGAGGAGTTTTTCGTGGTACACAGTAAGGAAATTGTTTGGCAGAGAAATTATCCTTCACTTATTATCCATGCACAGGAAAGCAGAGCATTTGAATCTAAATCTTTAACACTGGAGTGAAAGACAGACGGTTCATATCCTGGTCGACTACTCAAGCATGGACTAATAACTTATAGGATAAAGGAATTAGGATATAAAAACACAATCTGCATCCAAACCTTTTTCGTGGAGAACAATAATAAAAAAATCGCAATCAAGGAATAAAGAAAACGTAGGCAGGAGATACATGTGCAAGGAAATCTCATGGAAATGAAATCGTCTTCTAAATACAGTAAAATAAACAGGTGAATATTAAATTTTATTACAAGTAACAACTTTAAGAGGCGTACCTTTACCGATGATGATGAGGCAAGGATCTCCTCCCAGTGCATTCACTCTGTCCAGATCCCGCTTGACAACCGATGTGACCTCACCGGTACCTCCCAGCCAACGCTAGGGGTACTCTTTTTCCCCCTGAGCCCCCCGAGATGCAAAGGGGGAACGCACACAATACTAGATAATGCTAGCACCCAGATTGCCTCACAACGTCTAGCTACCACTCGTCACCTAAGCTGGGTATCCCAACTCCCACAAGAGAAAGTTTAGTCAAGATGAAATTTCAACAGCGTAACGTTATGCAAGCCAGATGTGATCCATACTACTCCTCTCCCATCCTTTTTATATAATTTATTAGTCATTAGTTTCCCAAAACCCTCATTAGATTACTTTTTCATTTAATTAATTTCAAAAAACCTCCCCTGTACACATGTCGCTCGATCCCCTAGTTGCACCAGAAAATCAATTTATTAATTAATTAAATTTTTCTATTTCCCTCACCCCACCTAAAAGCGTTCCTAAAAACACTCCTCTGTGTCCCATTATTCCGTTACAATTCTTAAATGACTTACACCTTACTTAAATCCTAGTTGAGTTCATAAATAGAAAGTTTTAAGGCTAGATTCCTTACTAAGTTAGGCATTCCCCTTTTTCTTTTAAGTTTCCCCCTTTTGTTAAGTTTCCCCTTTTCGTTAGGTTTCCCCCTTTTCTTTAAGTTTATCTTTTCCTTAAAGTTTCCCCATTTTTATAACTAAATTCAAAATTAGCAGGTTTAGACAAAGACAACTAAATACCCCTTTTATTAATTAAACCTTTATTAAAATTTCCTCTTTAATTATTAATGCTTTAAGTTTCTAATTAATTATAAAAAGAACCTTTAGTGAAATTAAATTTATAAAAAGAACCTTAGTGAATTGAAATTTTATAAAAGAACCTTAGTGAATTAAAATTTCCATTTTAATCTGGTTATATGCCTAATTAGTTTTTTTTTTATTCTAAGTTTCTACTCAGACATAGGTTTTCAATTCACTAGGCTTGGCAATAGTTCTTAAGTGAAAAAATAGTTATTAAACTTTACTTATCACATCATTCATTTTAAGGTTGACTAGGTCCTAGGGAGGAATAGTTTTCTAGGCACTAGGTTTATTTATTTACTAGTTAAAATCGTGGCATGCCCGTTAGGATGCACTATGTGCTCCAAGGGTGCAACTCATCTCCTTCTATTTTCTTTGTGTGGCATGCCCTTCAATACACACTATGTGCTCCATGGGTGCCACTCACCTCTTCACTGAATTTGATAGACGTCAAACCCTTGGAGTCAATACTTCGTTAGGTGATCTTGTGGGAGACTAAGGGCCTCTAAGGGATAAGGACCCTGCCTTATTGCGCTCCCCTTAGCATCATCGTGAGCGACTGTCACAGTATTCCCTCACGGCATCGTGGGTCTTCTTGAACTAGGTAATCGTTAACCTACAGTTCGAACCATGATGGTAGAACTAGTAGGTTGTGGCAGGGTTGTTGCCACACCTCTCCATCAATGTATTTGGTTTTCATGCATGGCCCCTCTACTCCATATGTGAGTCTGGTCAGAAAGCTATCATCGACCTGCATCCATCAACCAATCATATCAGCAATAATAATAAATCATCATAACATCTAATCATTTTTACAGATGTCATATCAACAACATTCAAACCCTAACCATCCACTCCTTCACTCGATCCAGAGTCCACTGGGTTTCATTGATACCACTACATCCTCAATGTCCAGAGTCTTGCACACTCATGAGAACCCAGTGAATAGCACATGTCTATGTAAATACAACAAAATGACATATCATCAAATCCACAATATCTCATAATCAAAATCAAAACAACTATTAGTATAATAACCTAGATCACTTGCATGCAAGTATCCTCAAAGAATAAGTTCACTCAGTGCGTGCAAGAGCGGGAAGTTACATAAAATAAGTTCATCATACTAATTCCAAAAATATTTTTTTATGGATATCCATGTACAATAATAAAGTTAATCAGGTGAGTATGACAAGTATCCATGTACAATAAATGAATATTCTAACAAACTCATAATTTATTGATTCTAAGAAATCCTCTTTTCTAGATGTATTATCTACTCTAACAATATTCATTCTAGAAACACCTAAGGACAATAAAATAACGTTAAACAAATTACTTTTAGGATCATAATATCTAACATTATTGTGGTTATTAATGGAAGTGTATTTGCTAGTACATGAGTTTGTCGATGGAAATGTCTATTGCATGTGACTTCTTTGGAGCAATGGTTTGAGGGAGTTTCTACAAACTATGTAGTTTTTTGCATGCATTGGGGTTTCTTATTGCTAACCTCCTTTGTCATTTATCTCTTTTCATCATCCTAGATTATGGTTTTCATGTCTTGTTTATATTTTCTTCCTCCTATGTCGTATTTGTAGGAATTGTTTTGGGGAAATGGTGTGGTCACTGCTAGAGGTGGATTTGTTGCTATGTGCATCCGAGGTTAGGAATTTCGATTGCACATGGATTCTTTGGAGTGGTGGTTTGAGAATTATTTTTTATTGCAAAAAGGTTTGAATCGACAAGGCATCGAGGGGTTTTATGATTAGTTTTTCGATTCTTGTGCTTGGGCCTATTTGCATTATGGGATTTAGTATGGAGAGGATTGTTCCTTGAAAATATGGTTTCACTTTCCAAACTAAACATGGACATAATTTATTCATGGAGATTAGGACTTGGGGGTGTTGGCACTATAGGAGGTATTGTCACTATAGGAGGTGTTGGCATAATCAATCACTCTATAGAGGTATCTAAAAGCCCCTTGATGATAGATATATATAAACGGTAGCATTATTGCAAATCTACACTCCTTGATTTGATTGTCTATTGAAAACAGTGGTTATATAGCTTCTTAATTTGAATTTCATAATGCTTGTAGATTGTTACTAACTATTTTGGTAGATTTGTTTATAGCTCTTAATTTTTTTGGCATTGATTTTTTCCTTGATGCAATTTGATGCCCCATTGTGTAGCATCCTTGTAGTAAATCATTTGTGTTTTTACTTTGGGTACCAAATATGATAGCGCTATTGTAAATCTATTTTTGGATATTATTTGTTTATTAAGAGTGATAATTTTAAGGATGGAAATTTATATTAAAATGTAGAAACGTGATCTAATCTTACTAGTCATTAATATGCAAAATGTAAAATGTTTGGCGCTAGTTTTATAAAAAGCTTCAAATTTCTAAAGATTTTATATGGTTTCTATAACATTTTGGCAATTTTTAAGGTATAATAATTTTAATTTATGGAAATTGGGCTAACAAATTTTAGAAAAAATGGAAATTGGAGAATCTTGTTTTGGGAAAAACCATGGAAAATTAGTCCATTTATGAAATTTGTCCCCAAAAATTAGGTTTCAATCTTATCTTCTACATTCATGTTTGTTTTGAATTGAAGAGTTATTAAGGCATTCTTGTTGGTGGTACTTCCCCTTTTGTTCTAAAAGACACTGATAATCTAGAAGCCTTGCCATATTTCTAGTTACAAAAGTGTGTAGATACATCATTGTATGGTTAAAAATATTGACTTGTATTCCTTTTTTGTGTGGCTAGTATTCCTCTTGATATAGAAAATATTTGTAATTTGTAGTCGTAGTTAGATCTTGACTACAATAATAACTTGGGTCAACTCTCTTGATCACTCTGTAGACGTATTTGAAAAACTCATGTAAACAAATTATTTAAATTACAAGGTGACTACAAATATAGATCTATTGAGTTAATTCTTTGTTGAAAATAGTTTTTAGGGTTTCTTAATCTCATGACGGGGTTTGATTTGCATACTTTTTATATCTTATTAGTAAGTCCTCTAGAAGGTTTTTTAACAATCTTTTTACTTTTAGGTTCGATTGTTTGGGTGTAATCCATAATTTAATGGCCTTGCATTCAATCATCTGTGTTTTTTCTTTTGGTCTTAGCTACGACAGTGTGGTGGGTGAAAGATAATGATGGTATCTCATGATTCATATCTCTTCATCAAGGTCTAAAAATATAATCTAAATTGGGATAGTGTCATCAATTACCTTCCTTAAAAAACAAACATGGAAGACAATATGTACACATAAGTTAGGTGGCAACTCCAATTTGTAGGCAATACTTCCAATACTTTGCAACATCTTATAGGAACCATAGTTCTTGGGTGTTGATTTTTTTTTTTTATTTTGTTGCTCAAGGCACATATATTTGTATGGTTACAACCTCAGAAATACCTGACACCTTTAATTTGACTTTCCACGTGTTTTTGATCATTTTGGTGTTCCATCCTTCTTTTTACTGTATACAAGTTGTCCTTCAATAGTTGGAGAACCTCTTGTTGGTGTTGGATGTGATCCTCCCCTAATTGAACCCTATGTTTCCTACTCAATGGTGATCTAATGGATGGAGGATATGCCCATAGTTTACCATAAATGGGTACATTTTAATTGAAGCATGGAAGAAAGTGTTGTAACACCATTTTTCCAAACGCAACAATCTGACCCATTGTGACTATATATTATATGAAAAACAATGGAGATATCCTTCCAAAAATTTATTCAGAATCTTGATTTCCCATTATATTGGGAATGGTAAGAGATTTCATGAGTGATTTGAATGCCCAAACAAGAGAATAAAACTATCCAAAAATTACTAGTGATACTTTGATCTATGTTACTTACAATAATCTTAATTTTTCCATGTAGATTCAAAATTGTTTCCATGAATGATATACCCACTATCCTCAGGGAAATGAGGAGAAATGAGTATAATTTGTGAGTCAATCCACAACCAATATGATATCATTATTTCTTTGGGAGTTTGTTAAACCTATGATAAACTCCACTGATACCTCTTCCCAATGATGACATGATATGGATAATGGTTGTAGAATACTAGAGTCTTGATCATGTTTCATTTGTTTTGTTTGCAAACCAAGTGATCTACCACAAATTTTTGAACATCAATTTTAAGATATTCTATTCAACATATCACTAAAATTCATGATATATTGGAGTGACAAGAATACTAACAAGATAGCCAATCAACCATTGCATTAGTAGGAAGAGACACTCCCTTAGAGCTACCACCATTTTCATAAGGATCATGGTATATTGGATCTTATATGTTATTATGCACCACATATCTCAACTAATGTAAGATATTTTTGTACAAAAAGGTATTTATGTCAAAAAACCAATTCCATCACATATTTGTTAGGCATATCCAACTAAGTAATGTGAATTATTTCAAGAAGGCATGTGAAAGGGGTATTTTGTAGTGCTCTTGATGGTAGTTTTTTCTTTCTTTTTCTTTTTTTTCATGGAGGGAGTTGGGGGTAGGTTGAACAAAAAACATACTTACATTGCAACCTATCAATAATTATGTTAATAGGAGACATGAGTCCCTATGATTACCCCCATTGGTATAAGGATCATGGTGTGTTGGAGCTTATATGTTAATATTAAATATCAGGATTTTATCCATCTTCTTATTTTGTATCATCTATAATTATTAAAGGGTTAATTAAAAATATTCTCACACACAAAAAAATCATAGTATGATGTTCGGTAATGGATAAAGTAGGCTAAAATTGTCTCGATTCCATCCAATGTGTATGTGTGCACATACATTCAATGACAGACATTGCAAGTATTTGACATAAACACAACCTACATGTATGGTAATTATACATTGTTATCTTGTACATGAACTCAACTCAACTAATTTTTCTCTTCTCACTTTTCAGATGCATAGATGCACAGTGTCTTCAAGTCTCCATAGTATTTATTTAATATACCACTCACTTTATGTGTCCATAGTATTTACTTAATAGATCATTCCTTGATCTTAATTGATTAGATATCACTACCCCTTACACATTTGGGTTATCTTGGTAAATTATTTAATTATATTCAAGATTTCTATATTAATGATGTTGTATTGTTACTGATTTATGGTTTATCATTATGCAAATGATTCTTCTTCGAGTTGAGTTCATAAACAAATATCAAGAATAATGACAATATTGCAAATAAACTTAGTTATCAACTTAATGAAAATTGTAACCTCAAAACGAGAACTCTGGCCCAAAAACCCCATATTTTTGCATAAAACACATCAAAATCAACTCCCAAATCAAAACGTGGTGCTACCAGTAACACCATTTTTTAAAACGGGGTCAAAATTACAACTTTTTTCAAACATGGGCTTCAAAACTTAACATTAGCTCAAAAAAACCTTTAAATCAGCACCTAAAAACAAATAAGATGTTTTTGAATTTCTTTTTTCTTTTCAAAACGTTGAATTTTGAGATCATTTGAAATCATACTTTTAGCACTTTGTACCAGTAAAACCAAAACCTCAAAATCAACCATCAAATTGAAAAGTACTACTACCGATAGCACCTATTCTAAAATTGGGGTATGAAAATGACACAGTTTTATAATTTGGTAAAAGAACTTATCATTACAGTAAACAAAATCATAAAAGAAACCCTTAAATGTTTACTTTTTAAATGTTATTATCATGCCCCCGGATGGGGTGTTTCTGAGCCCAGCAAGCAACCAAGAGACAGGGAGGCCACCTGGCCAAGCAGTCAGCCACCTGGCACCCAACCAGTCCCATCCCACCCTTTTCGTCACCTCATGAATGTCATAACGTCATCACCACCCTACACTCCTCTGACATGAACCTTCATTCGCACGAGTTGGATGCTCTGGAATGCAAATGAATTCATGGTGTTCCACGCGTATTTTCCTGGCTCACTTCCTCATTTCCTTGCTCTCACTCTGGTGAAAAAATTACTCTCCACTCACGATCTCTCTGCGCACAATTATCATCCCCTCAGGTGTAGTCTCCCTTGGGCTTCGAGTTTTTCAAGATCAGGCCTCAGCCTCTTCCCAAGAATGCCTCTAGCATTTGACATGCCTCGACTCAGGGGCAAGGCTAAATGGGGCATCACTTGGTATGAGGCTAGGGGAAGGAAACTGCCCACCCTCGACCATCCTTCTGAGGCTGATCTTCCCCTAGTTAGAACTCCATCTGATGTGCCCATTCATGACCATCCACCTGATGTCGATGTTTTCCCCGCCTTGGTTATTGAGGAAGCAGACACTCACATTCCTCCTCCTGTAGTTGATCTTCCCCCCGTCTTGGCTCCAATCAAGGCATCCATCCCTGCCCAACCCCTCAATGATCCCACCACTGATATCTCTCCCCTCTCTCCCCTCTTGAACCCCTACGCCTGTAGGCTCAAGTGGTTCGACCTCTTTTGTGATTAGTTGGGAGATGTGCCTCCCCCTCCCTCCCCCTCTCCCCTCTCCAACCCCTATGCATGTAGCCTCAAGTGGTTTGAACTATTTGGTAATTCATTGGGCTATGTGCCTCCCCCTGCCTCCCCCCCTCGTCATCATCTACCTCCTCCCTTCCCCCCAAATCACCCCCACATCACCCCCGCCCTCTCTCCCTCCACCTCCTCGACCTCCCCGACCTCTCCAGGCGATATATATCGAGACCGCGTACTGGACATGGACACTCTGAGAAACCTTCAAAGGGACCTAAGAGACATCAAATGGGACTTGAGGGAGCTCAATACAATCACGCTCGACATGCAAAATAGAGATGTCGATCGCTGGATATGGGTTGACAAGCTTATGGCCTTCCTCCAAGAGCTCCGACAAGAAATGGAGGACCGTGACAAGGGAAATTCACAGGTGTGAAGAATATACACCGGGCCTAGGCTCAGTCTAGGTTTCTAATTTTTATCTGTTTCTGATGCAAGAGCATCACCCACGACAAGCAAGCCAATGGGGAAGATAGTGAAAAACTGCACAAGTCCAGCCGAAACTTTTTGAATTTTCATCCAAGATGATGCGCCAATGTATAAATGATGCATTTATGAAAAACACCTTTTGTATGTTGTATCAGACCTCGAGCCATACGCTCTTGTCTGAAGTAGATAGGAGGCATTTAATAGACTTAATGCAAGTAGCTAGGATTTATTTCTAGATTAGACAGTTTAGATGAAAGGAGGGAAAATGGATATAGACACCCTCATTGTATCTTTGTAACATTAGCCATTATCAAGCATTTAGAAGAGAAGAGCAAGCAGAGAAAATTGTGAAGAACACCCATGTACAGGCATTTGAATTAATAGAATGAAGTTCTGATTCAAGTTCATGACTAGTGTGTTTCTCTGTGTAGATTATTTATGTGCTCATGAATGTTTGTTTTCTGGTTATGCATTTGCTTTGTATATGCTGTGCATGTGATTTCAGGGTTCAAACTGAAGTCTGAAAGACAGAGAGAATAAGTTTCAATTGTTTCTCTATCTGAGCCAGGAGATTCCTGCAAAGAGTGCAGTTGAATTCATCCGCAAGGAGTGCGTTGATGAAGGCACGGTAGTTTAACTTTTGTTCTTATTTGCCCAGAAGGGGAAGTGGGTCGTTGCAGCCATGCAAGGAGTGTGCAGGTTGAAGGAAGAAGTCTCAGTGGTTAATCTGAGAAAGAGAAGTCAAAGACTGCTGCTGCAGAAAGGGCGCAGAGTCTGAAGGATTCAACACCTGGGAAGTTGTTGAATGCCAAGCGCAAGGAGTGTGTGCAAGTCCCTCTGAGAGAGTCAGAGTTGAAAAGCTCAGGAGGTGTAGCACCTTCGTGATAATCCTTACAGGGTAGCACAGGAGATTCTTTCTGAAGAAGGTTCGAGTAGGAGTTGCAAGAACAGGTGTCGGAGGACAAGTTCTGAGAAAAGACATTTAGTCCTCTCAAGAAATCCTCAAGGAGGAGAAATCGACGGTTAGGATTCGCATGGAAGATTGGCGAAGTCCCAAAAGCTATCAGATCTAGTGGAATATGCACACAGTTTAAGCCTTAGCATGCAGGGAAGGATCCAGAGCTCATCGGAACTCGACTCATCGGAGAATCGGAGTCTCCAGGGACATAGAATTCTCGTAGGGAGAAATCGCGACCCGCAACTTCCCGAAAGGATTATAGCCGTAGATCCCAGAATGGACACGTATCAACAATCCCAAAGAATTGGGGTTCGTCATTCGGGATTTTCCCATACAAAGGAAACTCTACAATTGAAATCGCGATCTCGCGATACCCGATAGCGCGACGATGAGGGGGTGACGTGGAGGAGAGCACCTACACGTGCATCGGGGTTCGGTATTTCATAGTTCTCGGTGACGAGAGACTCACGACTAGAGAAGTCACGATATCCCAAAACGCGATAACCACGCAGTCACCGTGTTGAATGGAGGACAGGTGTTGGAAGTCCAAGCCTTGCCGTGAATCGACACCAGGCAGCATCGGAAGTTGAGGATCGGAGATCCTCAAGGTGTGAGTTCTACGCAGTTCAAACTTGTGAATTCTGAAATTTCGATAGGGAATAAGGGCCGTGGCCTCGAGACCAACGG
>ML786241.1:94720-151474 GCA_009831015.1 Picea engelmannii | reverse complement strand
CGTGAATCGACACCAGGCAGCATCGGAAGTTGAGGATCGGAGATCCTCAAGGTGTGAGTTCTACGCAGTTCAAACTTGTGAATTCTGAAATTTCGATAGGGAATAAGGGCCGTGGCCTCGAGACCAACGGGTCACATGCAAAAAGGAGTTAACCGGAGGAGCTAAGGCTATAGCGAGAGCGCCTTCGCTGATCGGGAATCGAAGAATCGAGGAGGCAGATTCTCACAACACTGTAAGTGCTGATTTCCCGACAACTTAGAGTCTCGATAGAGTGGGATAAAGTCCACATTGACTGAAATAGAGGGTTCAGGAATCCATAAGTGGAACTTCCCGATAAAAGCAAGGTAACCTTGGTGTTGATCCACATCGGGTTTCGAAGATTTGAAAGACTCGATCCTGTGGGTTTAGGTCTCGCGATCTTGCGAGGTTCGATTTCTCGATTTCAAGGAGGGAGGTCATAAAGAGCATCTGTGGGTATTGAGAATTCCCGATAAAGGGGTTGAAGAGCATTTTAACTCTTCAGGCCAGTGAAGAAGAAGATCCTGGTGGGAGCAGGCGTGCCCTGGGTGGTGCGTTTGCGTCAGTTTCCATGTTTACATCGAACTTTGTCCACAGGCAGTCAGGGAAGGCTCGTCAAAAGTTTATCTTATTTTATATATTTATGGCTAATAGTATCTATCGTGCGTGGCATCGACATGGCACACCTTATTTTTTGAACAGCCGAAAGTGGTGGTTTCCCGAAAGGGCACCACAGCCGAGTATGACTAGAAACATCAATTTTTTGGTACTAAGGGCAGTGATGGTTTCCTAGAAGGGCAATGCTGCCACATATGACTGGAAATTTTAATCATCAATAACTTTAATCAGGATCCAATACAACTACTAACTTACAAAAAAAAATGTTATTATCACGCAAAGCACAAGGTAATACATATTGATCAGAATCTGGACCAGGGGTCTAAAATTTGCTCAAAATTCAAAGTGCTCGGAATGCAACGAAAATGGCACCATTGCGTCCGTCTCGTTCTCCTGATTCCAGCGGTATATTTACTTTCGCAAACGGAGTCCGTATGGAGAAGTTATCGAGGTCTGTTCGCCGGGCCAAACAGTGAAAATTTTGATGCTGACTGGGTAGGCCGAACAGCTGACGTGGCAGAGGCCGTACATATGACGTAGGCATCCGTACATACTGACGTGGAACACGTGGCAGGTGACATGGAAATCTGTGATTGGTTACAGCTGGACGAGTGATGTTGTGACACGTGGCTTATAATTGGGCGAATATTAGGGCGCCACGTGGCCCAATGAGGGGCTGCCACGTGGCACCCATCTATTGGTCATTGGTGTTTGGTTTGTGTGGTAAAAATAGGTGGAGGCCACGGGGTTCGACCCCAAGACTTCCCCACGCGCCAAGTTTTTAACAAAGTCCGCCAACCATTAGACCACGCATTAAACCTTATTATGTATATGGCAAAATATAGATTTGAATTTGAATAAGGTTTCAAATAGAGGTGGGTCGGGCCGGGGCTAGCCCCGACCCCCGGTTCTGTGGTATAACATGTGACCATTCGGGTTGCTTTTGGCGGGGGTCAAACTTTATACACGACCCATAGTTTAAACCTTTTCATATAAACATGTTACGACCAGTTTATTATGGCGCGTTATACATTACATTGTTACAATGTATATGTTGGCCTTTGTATTAACGCGCGCAGAAATTTTAATGTGGTTTAATACAAGCCACTACATTATATGCCACAGTTTTATTATATGTTTAAATGTGACCACATTTATATTTCAGAGTGCGGTTTAAAACACATTGCGCGCGTTTATTATTTTGGATTGCAATGTTTACATTGCATATATACATGTGTTGGCCTTTGTATTAAAATGCGCGTGGGGTTTGAAACCGCGACGTGTGGTTTAGATGTGTAACCCGTGGGTTTTGTAAGCGCGGGATTTTGGTTGTAAAACCACGTGCATAGACACTTGTCACTCCCACATTTAACCACTGAAACAGGTGCCAAGAATTGCGCTGGGACGTGGCCATATGGCCCCCCATGCGCCCAACACCTCCGACTCGGGGGGCTTGATTTCCATTAACGGTTCGACATTTTGACACATTTTGCGGGATGCGTGCATGTGCTGGGTTTTGTGGCCGAAAACGCACAGAGGCTAGGTTCAGTCTTGCACAGGTACAAAATGGCGAGCCTGTAACAGAGCTTGAAGGGGGAAAAATGGCAGCAAGCATAACTTTTGGAGTTTTTGACCAAATGAGGAGCTGTAAAAGTCCAGCTAGGGGTTTTTGGACGTTCTGAGTCCACTGGAACCATTTTCATAGGCATTTGAAGATCCCATTTTCAGTTTTTTCACATTTGAAGTTTGAGGAAGCTTCAGGAGCCTTAAAGCCCTCATTGTTTGAGGCATTGCTCAGATGGGAACATATCTATTTGCTAAGACTGAATAGTCATTTCTGACTGATTATTATGCTTTGAACATTTTGGGATAGGTTTCAGATCTATTGGAGGACTTCTACAGGTATTTTTGCCTCATTCAAGCTCAGGGAAGCTTGGAGGTCACATGTAGAAGAGGTCATTGTTGGATGAGCCATTGTCCATTTGCAGAGTTTTAACAATCATTTTTGGGGTTTTTATGTATTATGAATCCAATGGTACAATCTGTAAATCCATTGGAGTTGAGCAGCAGCTTGTAAAGAGCATTTGTCAAACTAATCCCAAAGAGCCAAGTCCATTGAAGGAGGCTCAAGGAGACGTAGCCCAGAGAGGGGTGAACTCCTTTATCATCTTGGTATTGTTGTGAGTTTGTTGTGTTATTTGCTGCACTTTTTATGGCTGTGTATTGATTTATAACACATGATTAAACTTTTAAAAGAACATTCCTCACACATGCACATTGCAAAGAAGAACTATAAACTGAACACATAAACTATCTTGCATATTTTAACACATGAAGCAAGGTCCTGTTAAGGTTTTATTTAATGAGGTAGAGGGTGCTTGCATAGCATAACAAGTCAGCCTTCTATTTTCAGATCACATATTTCCATGAAAATATCACAATATGCTTTAAAAATTCAACATCACTTTTTAAAAATACAAGTTACATTGAATGAAACATAAATAATTTCTAAAAATATTTTTATATAGACCATACTCAAAACATATGAGCTAATAAATTTTATGAGCTAACAAAATTGTGAAAAATAAAGAAAAACTATAAAGAAATGAAAAAAATTTAAAATTTCCCCGAAAAGCCATAATTTAAAAAACAAAAATACTGTAACATCTCGCTCTAGCGCACTGAGAACACCTATTCTTTGAGGACACTTGCTCACAAGTGATCTGGACTATTATGATATTAAAACATTTGTCCTTGATTATGATGCGTTATGATAGATAACATGATGCTTTTCTGCATTGACATAAACAGGTGCTATTGACTCAGTTTTACTGAGTGTGCAGGGTTTTGGACCTTGAGGATGCAGAGGCATTGATGGAACCCCTTGGACTCTAGATCGAGTCAGGGAGTGTGCTATTGGGGTTTGATTTTTTTAATGTGATTTTAGTACATTTTATTAGATGATATGATGTGGACATGTTCTGACACGATTGTTGATGATGCAGGTTGATGATAGCTTGTCGACCAGACTCACATATGGAGTAAAGGGGCCACACATGACTACCAGAGAGGTTGAGGGAGAGGTGTGGATAGCATCCCTGCCATAGCTTTCTAGCACTCCCATTGTGGCTCGAACTCTAGGTTAACTATTACCTAGTTCAAGAGGACCCACGATGCCATGAGGGCAGACTGTGACAGTCGCTCACAATGATTCTAAGGGGCACGCAATAAGGCAAGGGCCTTATTCCTTAGAATCCCTTAGTCTCCCACAAGTTCACCTGGCAGAGTGTTGACTCAAGTGGTTATTGATGTCTACCAATCAGTCAAGAAGCGAGTGGCACCCTTGGAGCACGTGGTGCATCCTAAAGGGTATGTCGCACAAAAGAAACAAAAGGGCGACTGGCACTCTTGGAGCACGTGGTGCATTCTGAAGGGCACATCACGCAAAAGAAACAAAAGAGGCGAGTGACACCCTTGGAGCATGTGGTGCATCCTGAAGGGCAGGTCACATTGATGATGATAAATGAACAAACCTAGATGGCCCTAAGACAATCGACACTTTAAGAAAAATTTAAAACAACACCCCTAATTAAATGCCGCCTAGTTCATAATCTAAGTCCTAAGTCTAAAAAATTTGCTAGGGGTAAGGTTTTGTCTACCCTTGAGAAAATATCTATATAAATTTATAATAATAAAATTCAAAATAAAAACCCCTTACATAATAATTTGGTCTTCATAAATTTTGGTGTAAAATGAAGAGAGTAAGAAATTAAATAAAATCGGTGGATAAAAAACATAAAGAATAAATTAATTATTTTTAACTTTTGACAATGTTGATTTAATAATAAAAAGGAAAAGGAGTTAAATTGCTACTGTTGTTTTTAGCTCTAATAAAAAGGGGAAAGAGGGAAATAATTAAAATTAGGAAACTTAGGAATGGAGGAAACATAATAAGGGAAAGAGAGGAACTTATGGTAAAAAGTGAGGTCAACTTAGTAAAGAATCTGCAATTAGGAACCTTCTAAATTGAACTAAATTAACAACTTCATTTTAGAGAAAGTATTTAAACCTGTAAGGGAATATAGGAACACCTAGGAGTAAATTTAGGAGAAACTCTAGGTGGGTAAGGAAAATGAGACATTTATTAATTTAAAGAAAATAATTATTGGAGAAAAGTGGGGGATGGATGACACTTGTACGAAGGAGATTTTTGGAAGTTTTTATTAAAACTTAAAATTTAATTAGATTAGGGAAAGAATGGAAGTTCTAAAATTCTATAAAAGAGAGAGAGGAGAAGGAAGAAGAGGATGGACTGTTAGCGTAACGTTACGCTGTCGGATTAGTGACTTGACTGATTTACTTGTGAGGAATTGGGTTTTCCCAGCTCGGATAGGAGTGGTAGCTCGGCCTTGCGAGGTGAGCTGGGAGCTAGATGTACCATCTGGATAGTGTGTGGCCCCTTTGTAAATCGGGGGGCTACGGGGGAAGAAAAGTACCCCTAGCATTGGCTGGGAGGTATCAGTGAGGTCTCAACAGTCGGCGAGAGGGAGCGGCACGGAGGATGCAGACAACACTCGGAGCAAGCGAACAGGCCATGGTACGCATTTTTGTTGATTGATAGAATGTTGTAGGATGTATGATTAGGATCTGCATGTGTTATGAGTAGGTAGTTGATTGTCTAGTCTCATGACCTTGAAATTTTAATGATGGCAAGGTTATTCAATTCTGTGTTCAAATCGCTGGATAAGTTTATCGTTGTTGGTTATATATTGCTAGATGAACCAGCTTGGTGTTGAATTAACTCCTTCCTACATTATTACCTTCTTGACTGAGTTTTTATGCCTGCATGGAAAGTTCCTCTGTGATTAATTGATTGTCTATGCACCTCTTCCATGTGACATCTTGGCATCCTATCATTGATTCTTTGATTGGGTAGTGGTTCACGTGTTGACCATAGTTTTATTCTGGGCGTTTATTTTTTTTTTTGCCATGATACACAAATTCCTTGCATACTGAACATCTAGACCATTTCTAGAACTAGGACTGATAAGAGGTAGCCATTAAATGACTGACACTGTGTTGGCAGCCACTTCGCATTTTTATCCTATCTTTATAAGCTGCCTACACAAGTGTTTTGGAACCCTTGATTCTCATCGCAATCTTTTGAATAAAACAACACTATTATATTGCGCATTTAGACACCTGCCTTTTGTTTTCGTTTTCACGACTGCAAGTGTGAAAACCTTGAGTTCGAAGTCATGGTGATGGCATTAAAATTGTCACTAGATTATTTTGGTTACTCTTGTCTATGTGTTCATTGCACTTCTAATTCAATAATGGTCACACAGTTGGCAAGACACCAAAACCTTTACTCACTTGGCAATTTTTTTTGTTGTTGTTAATATGACTTCATTTTATAAGTTTGCGATGCAATGGTATTTTAGTGATTGTAATTGAGTCCTTGATACAATGGTGGTTTGATGTTCTATTGTCTTTGGTAAAATTCTTAGTGCAAATGGTTTCATACAAAGCATAAGTTCTATGGTCAAATCTTTGGTGCTAAATTCGAAATATTGTTTTAAATCATGCAAACACTATTTTTGTGCAAATATTCGGGTCTACTTATCATTAGTTGTTTGATTTGCATTGTTTTTAACACACACCACTAGTGATTTGAATATGAATTGTACATTCCGATATGAATGTTTTGCATGGGATTGTTTCATTCCACCACCCTCCCACACTTAGGCATTAATGCCTGCCTTGTATCTCGGGTTACCTTTGTTGGTTTTGGGGAAATTTCTGAGCTTTCGGTCCTGCGTATACCCTGTCCAAACACTTGTCCCTTTACCCGACTCACTGTGTGCTCTCTCCTATGGTGCCTGTGGTGTGCAAAGAACCTAAAGGCATCCGAACGCTCCTGCTATTTGACAATGCTCATGAAGAACTAGAGAATAGTGGATGGCTATTTTGTATCCAAAACTTTGAGGGTTTCAACCTTACGGTCACCCAACAGTTCACCCTCACATTCGACGGATGCAGGGCTAAGGTTGGAGATATCCAACTCGAGCTAAATGAGGAATTCCTCAACTCAGCTATAGGCTTGCCAACTAAAGGGCAGACGTGGTTTAAGAACTTGAAAGTGGACGAAGTCCCATGGCCGCTCCTATTCACATCAAGGAAAATTGTTAGTTGTGGTAGAGGTATGCTTGTCACTTCCCTTAAGACAATATGGCATGATCTATTATCCATTGTAAATAAATTCATGACTTGCGAAGGTCATTATGGTTTGGTGTTTCTTTATCATCTCAGGTTTCTTATGAATTTTATAGACTACCCTCTGAACATGCCTCACTACCTCCTACGCAGCCTGTATAAAATGTCCAAATGATTTAAGCGTGAGAGGGATGATAGCAGTCTTTTCCATCACTTCTTGATCAAAGTCATTATTTTCCATCATTTGAAGCTTAGTGGTGACTGTTGGCAAGCCTTCCTATCAAGGAATGGCTTTTCCACTCCCGAGTGTGTTCAAATGGACAAGGTTGTGGTCTCTGAAACCCTAGTTGGGACTGCCGTGCCACCTCCTACCCTTCTACCCCCTGTCAAACCCTCGAATTACCCCAACATTGACCTACCCCATACCATGTCCAACCCGTGTGATAAAGACAATACTAAGACCGTTCAGAGGCCAGTAAGGAAGAAAGAAAAAGGTGGTATTAGCGTCAATAGTAAGGGAAAGAAGAATGCACAATGGATATCTAGATGTGCCCGGAACAAGCCCAAACAAAACACTGACCAGAATCCTATTGTTTTGAGCGAGGACTCAGATTCTGAGATTGAACATTTCTTGGTCGAGGAATATCCTTTTTCTCATGGCCTATGTTCTGTGGAACCCTATGACTATGCTTCCAATCTACCTCCGTGCCTCAAGGATGACCCTAACTTCCCATGAATTAAGCTTGACAGCGGAACCCCTGGTAATTTGAGAGAACCCTCACCTGTAGTGACTCAGCCCGATCAACCATCGTGTACTCAATGCAATTCTTTGCTTGAATGTTACTACACGGATGTTCCTCTATTGAAATCTAAAATTAAATCATTGGAGGAACGAGTTACTGTGTTGTCAAAGGAAAATGAAAAACTACAAGCCAACGAGAAGAAGCAAAAGACTATGGGCTCAATTGTCTTCAAAAATGTTGATACAACTACTGCCTTTGTCAACTCAAAGTTATCTTGACTAAATCGTTTTTTTACAGCCCAGGTATGTATTTCAATATCGATTTTTTATTTATTTGGTTAGCCGATTGTGTTTGCTCCAAATTTGTTCTGTTTGTTTGAATAGATTCAAAACGATTCTGTTATTTTCGAACTATCAAGAATGATTTCCTGTACAAAATATTTGTTTGCTAAAATCAAATATAGTTATGCTTTGATTAATACGATTTTATTGCTCTTGAATTAGTATAATGATTGTGTCGGCCCTGAGTTAGTTTGATTCATTTCTATTTGGTTTGATTCAGAAACGATGTTGCATGCCTTGAATTAGTATAGTCATTTGTGTATGCATTGGATTAGTATCAACGATTGGTTTGATATAGTTCTGAATTAAAAAAAGAAAAAAATTTGTTAGTTTTGTTTTGATTCAACAACGATTTTGTTAAGTTTTGAATTGACATAAACTACTGCGTTTTTGTTAAGTGAGTATGAAAGATTTGTTTGATCGATTATAGTCTATTTCGATTGAAATTGATTCAAAAAAAATGATTTCGTTGGTTTTGAATTGTCAAAATGATTCTATATATTTCAAATTGGTAATAAAAAGGTTGGTTGACAGATCGCATATATCACTGTTACCATTCGGTTAATTGAACACGATTTTGTTTATTTCAAATTGGCATAAAATATTTGGTTACTTCTAGCGTGAATGATTTTCTTTGCTTTAAATTAGTAATTAAGTATTGGTTTAATAGGTCAAATGTATTTCTGTTATCATTTGGATTGATTTTAAAACAATTATGTTTGTAAATATGACCAGCTACAGAATCGTGAGATTTTTTAGCTAGTCATAAAATTTAGATTTTTTTAATTTTACAAATAAAACATTATCTAAACTTGTTGATTGTTGTCCACCTGTAGGTACATACGAATTTCAATGGAAAATTGGACATGTTGTGGCAATTTAGAACATGCTTTTTGTGATATAGTTTTGTTTTAAGTTGTTAGTCATAGGCAGAAATAGAGACTTGGGAGATTGTTCCCAGATTTTTTGTAAACAGTTTTTGATAATTCCCACAGGGATGTTTTACCCTATGGCCTTTATATACTCATTAATTTTTTTAATGAACCCATCATTGTTGGGAGAACAAAGGCTATGGATTTATGATGATACAGACTCGAATGGAAGTGGATCTTTTGTAACAGCTTTAGCTTTCAATTTATCATACTTTTGTTCATGTTTTGTGCATTTTAATTTGTGATCAAGTTATTGACTACTTTAGATATCAATTCTTTTTACAGGTTAATGCGTTATGATTTAAAATTCCATCCATATCTTATGTATCTCATTTTTAGTACAACAATTACTCTGTTTCAATTTAATGTGTAAAGGTTTATCTTCTTCGTTAAATGAATTGTTTTGTACAAATCTTCGCATAGGGATTTATCTAACTGTGATGATTTGTAAATTATAAGATTGTTGTCATTTTATGTCATGTTTGTTCTGTCATTCTTATTCAAAGAGCACTGTTGCTTCCTGTTTACAAGAATTTTGTGGAAAATCTGGTGCGGGTTTCCTCCCATCAAACAGCTAAATCAACTACTGTACATAGGACAAATAGGAGGCGTTACTTCAGGTCAGTTTGTTATTTGTAATTTAATAGTTAATAAATTCAAGAGTTCTCAGTAGTTTATACATATGTATAGTTCATATTTACAGTTAGGATTATTATTTCAATTTTTCAGTTTAGATAGCTTTTTATTTGATTCCTTTCTCATAAAATTTATAAAAAATAAAAAATAATAGCTTTGCTGTCATAACACAGTTCACAAATGATTTTTGCAGGTTTTCAATTTAAAATCTGTAATCTGTAGATGTTGTACATATATAATTGAGATTTAATTGTATTAATAGTTGAACATTTAATAAGTAGAATTGTTGTTTTATGATATTAGTTAGTAAAATGCATATATAGTTTTCGATTTGTATAGAGTTTGTTGTAGTTCCTTTTTTTTTTTACTTATATTAGTTTCTTTAGCTTAGTTCTTCTTTTGTTTTCCTAGGACTTAGATCGACCAATGGAGCTGCTAAACCCGTCGGGGTGGATCATTCCAAATGGCTTGGGTTATTTAGACAACCCCGGACCGGATCCACTCCTCGAGTTGACGAGCGTTCAATTTCGCTCGTCAACAAATGGCACTAGAAGGAGGGCTTGAAAATTATTAATGGCACGAGGCGGTCATAAGACTCCTCCACCACCTAACCGCTCACCTATAGTGACAATAATTCATTCAAACGACAACATCGTCCCTCAAACAACAACCACATCAAATGACGATCTACGGATCACAGTTGAACCAATAACCCCAAATCCTACAGGTGGTGACGTACAGGAGATTGTCTGCCAATCTCTCTTAAGAACACATAGTGCCTTTTCCCTTTTAAGGCAACCAAATCAACCTTTGGACCAACCTTTAGATTTCTCTGATATCATAGAACAACTTGGAGGCACTAACCTCACTTTAAACCCTACAGATCCAATCCTCACTCCTGCTGCAGGAGGAGCTAAAATACGACCCTCACCACCTCCATCACCTCCTTCTTCTTCTGGAGAAGACTCTTCTGACAAAGGTAGTTCCCCTTCTCAGCCTTCCACACCGCCTACACCAATGGCCAACCAGAACAATCTTGCCAGACCTTGGCTCAACCAGGATGCAATAGTTGTACCTGGGCCTCAGCATCACTTACCCAAACATCCAGAAAAGTGGCTTCCCAAGTTTGACCCTGACTCTAAACAGATCACCGAAGATCACATTAAAAAGTTTATGTTATCCATTAGACTCCATAATGTTGAGCACGAAGATGTAGTCTATAGGTTGTTCCCCTATACTTTCGAGGGAAATGCCTCTACTTGGTACTTTTCCCAGCAACACCATACCATCGTGTCATGGGAGAAGTTTGAATCCATCTTTCTGGAGAATTTTGGTGACGATAAGTCCCTAGAAGTCCTAGTCATGGAGATTTCTAGTTTAAGAATGAATCCCAAAGATAAAATCAAAGACTTTAACCAAAGATTCTTAACACTAAAGAACCGAATCCCTACGGACTCGATGCCTGCTGAGAATCTTATCATAGCATACTATACTAAAGCCTTGCATCAAAATATAGCCATTTGGGTAAAACGATCTAAGAAAGCCACATTTTTAGAGGCCTTCGAAGAGGCTAGTCAAATTGAAAAATACATCCTTAGTTTAAAAGACACTACTAGCAACGAACCAAAAACTAGTTCATCTTCCAAAAAGAAGATCGAAATCCTCTCTAAACCTGCTCAAAGTAAAACACAACCTGAAAGATCGGATTTAGAAAACTGTCAAATCAAGTTATAGATTTGAAAAGGACGACCGAAGAAGCTCCTTTGAGAAAAGGTCCCTACAAACCCCCATTCAGGAATCCTTTTCCCATCAACCGACCTAACCCAAGTACAAAGGGCCTAAATCTAGAAAGTCTGCAATTCTCCCTTCAAACAATTCTAGAAGCCCAGGATAACTTGATGCCTCCTGAAATTCCTGAAGAGGTAGTTGAACAAGAGACAATTGAAGAAGAAGAATATTCTCCGAACACTTTTGGTCACTTCTCGTATAGCATTTTTCAAGCTAATTTCGAGATGGTACATCCCTACAATACTAGGAGTAAGACATCAAACAAGCCTTCTTCCGAAAACACTACGACTTTGCCCCCAAAACAATCTAAACTAGCTGAGACTAAACAGAGTCATGTAAACCCCAACTTAGATTATGATTTATTTGAAGATCTAAAAAAGTTAAGGGCTAACATTTATGTTTATGAATTATTAAAATTTTTGTTTCTGCTACAAAAAATGTTACAGAACATCGCAGAGAATAGAAAAGATGGTAATTCAAGGAGTAACAAGGTTGTTCAGAACAAACTCCCTCCGAAGACTTTCGCTAAGAATAATCCTGATCGTCACGATAAAGGAAGCCTTCCTGTAAATAATGTAACAAATGTAGATAAATTAGCTTTAGAGACTGCGAGTAAAAAGCCACAAGATTCCACCCTTAGTACTCATCGAAGTGTACCTCCATTTTTGTTAACTTTCGAAATCTTTAATAGAAATTTGCACAATTGTATGGTAGATTCAGGAGCGTCATCCAATGTAATGTTGTGGTCTGTGTGTCAGAAGATTAATGCTAAATTTGAACCATCCACCTTAAAAATCATCCAACTTGATCGAACTAGTGTTAAAGTTATAAGTGAATTAAGGAATGTGCTTATAAGATTATCGTCTAACCCCAAATTTCATCAAGTGATTGATATTATTGTTGTGGATATTCCAAAATTTTATGGTCTGTTTTTAAGCAGGGACTGGTCAGAGCATCTACACGGCTACTTTGCGACTGATTGGTCTCACCTATGGCTTCCCAAGAATGGAAAGCCCAACAAGATCAAGGTAAATTTTGAATGCTACCTAAAGCTCACAATCACAGATTTAAATGATCCTAATGAGCCATTTACGCCTTCTGCCGATTCACCCGAAATACAAGGTATGGATACCTTTTTCGGCAATTTCATGGTCGAGACTTCAGCTATCACCAACCCAGAATAGCAGTCCGAGATTGTAGCATATGTGCAGCCAACAACTTCTACACAATGGTCTCATGGACTCGATAAAAATCAAATTTGGTCTCTTTACTTTGACGGGTCAAAGTCCAAGGAAGGAGCTGGTGTGGGCTGCGTTATTGTTGATCCGGCAGGTAACAAAACCCTGATTTCATGTAGGCTATAATTTTAATGTACTAATACCACATCAGAATATGAGGCTTTACTGCAGGGCCTCAGAAAAGATTTAGATATGAACATTCAAAATTTGACTGTCTTCGGCGATTTCGAAATCGTGGTTAGACAGGTAAGAGATTATATCCACTGTCTGTCTCCGCATCTTAAAAGCTACCAATCCGAGGTATGGAATTTAATGAATAAGTATTCTGCTTTCAATATAAATTATATTCCTAGATTGAATAATTTTGACGTTGATCTATTAGCTAACGTGGCTTCCAAACTCTTCCCTGCAGAAGGCTTGTCTTCGAATGCATTCTCCGTCGAACTGTTGTTCAGGCCATCTGTTCCCGACAACATCACGAATTGGAGAGTCTTCGACAACAATCAACAAATTATTAGCTTCATGCATATGGAAGAAACTTTCCAAGGCGCGGTGATCGATGAATGTACCCACAATGACAATTTGTGCGATTTCACGGTAATACCAGATCCGAGATCTCCTGAATCTTCATCGAACATGGTAAATTCAATCCCTAAATCTGTAGTTAGATTAGAAAAATTTTACGATCTTCAAGATAAATTCAAAAAATCGGTCAACTGTAAAGCCAATAGTTCCTCGCTATCGTATGAAAAAGTAAACTTGGAAACTAATGACAATCCACAGTGCATTAATTTAGGGGTAGGGTGTTCTGAACAAGAAAAAGCCGCATTTGTTAAATTGTTTAAGGAATTTAAAGATGTTTTTGGATGGACGTATGATGACCTTAAAACTTTCGACCCTAACATCATACAACATGTCATTCCTATGAAACCCCAAACCTTACCCTTTCAAAAAAAGTTAATAAAAATGCACCCTAAGCTCGAACCGGCCGTCAAAAAATAATTAAATAAACTCCTAAATTCTAAGATAAATTTCCCAGTTAGGCACACACAATGGGTTTCTAACCTTGTCCCTGTCCAGAAGAAAAGTGGGGAAATCTGACTATGCGTCGATTTATGAAACCTTAATAGAGCGTCTGATAAAGACAACTACCCTGTCCCACCCATGGAACAAATCCTTCAACGGGTATCTGGTTATGAGAGACTATCCTTATTGGATGGTTTTTCAAGGTACAACCAAGTCCTGATGTCTCCTCCAGACCAACTTAAAACTACCTTCCACACTCCATGGGGCACCTACGCTTACAGGAAAATTCCCTTTGGACTGATTAATGTCAGTGCCACTTTCCAGAGAGCGATGGACATCGCTTTTCGAGGCTTAATAAATCAATCCGTCATAGTTTACTTAGATGATGTTACTGTATTTTCCAAAAAACAAAACCGATCATCTAGCTCATTTAAGATTTGTTCTACAGCGATGTCGTAAATACGACATTTCCTTGAATCCTAAAAATCCTATCTTCACAGTAGAACAAGGTAAACTCTTAGGATTTATTTTGTCAAGCAAAGGGATGATTATCAACCCTGAAAGGACTCAAGTCATCTCGAAACTCCCCCCTCCCTCATCCAAAAAGTCTATGCAGTCTTTCTTAGGACAGATAAACTTTGTCAGGAGATTTGTTCCCAGTTTCTCCGAGATGGTGAGACCTTTACAGAATTTAATTAAGAAAGACACACAATATCATTGGGGACCCTTAGAAAACCAAGATTTTAATTCAATAAAAAAGGCCATAATAGATGCTCCTTCTCTCATGATCCCCAACTTTTCGCAAGACTTCATGCTCTACACTTTTTCTTATGACCGCTCCTACGTTGTCGTCCTAACTCAAAAGAACGCTGAAAACAATGAAGTACCCCTTGACTTTATGAGCTCTACTTTCAAAGGTGTGGAACTTTAATTACCCAGCGGTATATTGGAAAGCCTACGCTGTTTTCAAAGTAGTCAAGCACTTTCGATCTTATCTTTTGAAATCTAGGACCAAAGTTATCGTCCCTTACCCAGCCGTCAGGAATCTGTTAGTGCAGAAAGAACTAGGTGAAAAGAGAGCGAACTGGGTCACTTCCTTACAGGAGTATGACATACAAATCACCCCAGCTCAAATAGTGAGATGCCAAGGGATATGCAAGTTAGTTGCTGACTCAGCAGTAGGACAGCAAGAAGAAAATGATATGTCAAACCTAGGACCGCACACTTAAAATGCAATCTGTTGTGCACAAAACTCTGTCAGTCCCTGGTATGACGATATAAAATTATGTCTTGAACATGGGTCAGCCCCCCGTCACCTAGATCCCACTAAAAGAAGAGCGTTAATATTAAAATCTGTCTCCTTTCATTTGATTAATGGTATTCTATTTCATCAAAATTTTGATGGAGTACTAATGCACTGTCTTGAGAAAGATGAAGCAGAAAAAGTCTTACTAGAATTGCACGCAGGAGAAGCTGGTGGGAATTTTGGTGGTGACACCACTGCCCATAAAGTTTTGAGGGCTGGTTATTACTAGCCCACACTTTTTAGAGACTCCCATGCCTTGTGCCGCAAGTGTATTATTTGTCAAAAAGCATTCGGGCGGATACAAAAACCAACCTTTCCTTTGCAGCCTGTTTCAGTAGACTCCCCTTTTCAATAGTGGGGCCTTGATATTATAGGTCTAATCAATCTACCATCCTCACAGCAGTATAATGTTATCATAAAAGCCATAGACTACTTCACCAGGTGGTCTGAAGCTACCACATTAAGAACTGTGAATACCAGTCAGGTAATTGCCTTTTTTAAATTCAAATATCATTACACGTTTTGGTATCCCTGAATTTTTAGTATTTGATAATGCTTCTTATTTTTCGTCTCTTGAAATGAGTGAGTTCGCTCTAGAAAAAAGAATTAAATTGAAGTATTCTGCTAGCTACTACCCCCAAGGCAATGGATTGGCAGAATCAACAAATAAGAATATGATTAAAATCATCAAGAAACGGTATCTGGAAATCACAAAAATTGGCATAATGCACTGTTAAACACAATTTGGACTGATAGGGTAACACCGAAAACTGTTATAGGTAACTCCCCCTTCTTTTTTGTGTATGGCAGAGAAGCAATTCTGCCACCGCATATTCTTCTTCCCTCACTACAGCTATCACAAAAAATACGAGAAGAAGATTGTCCCCCTTTGGAGAACGGAATTAACACTTTAATAAAACTAGAAGAGGTAAGAGCTCAAGCTAAATGTAAGTTAGATCATCATCAACTAGTGGTCAAAATCTGGTTTGATTCTAACTCTACCTCTGATAGGAACTTTGAAGTAGGTGACCTTGTCTTGAAATGGGACAAACTGCATGAGGGAAAGGGAGAGCATACCAAGTTTCATAACTTATGGCTTGGACCATTTTTAATTGCTGAGAAATTGAGTCCCAGCTCCTTCCGATTACAGAGTCTAGAGGGATAGCCAGGCACCTATCCGGTGAATGGCCAAGCTCTGAAAATATATTTCGCTTGATGACAACCCTGTGTATACTATGTAAATATTTTTCTTTTTGTTTGTTTTTCTTTTATTGTTTTGGTTTTGATTTTTCCCCTTGCGCTTATTAGTATTTGTTTTTGGAAATACACATACCTGCATTTTGAACTGTTCAGACAAAGAAAACAGAAAATTATTTCACTGAAATGACTGCTGAAAAATTGTCTAAACATCAATTATAATAAACTTCTGAAATTTACAGCCATGTTGGGCAAAGACTATTGTTTGAAAGAAGTTAACTGATTTGATTTCTGAGAGAAGCCTGTCACGATCATCCATTATCTTTTTACGCTGTCCCTGTTCCTTAAGGGAATAACTCAGAAGATGTCTCCCTACCTTAGAAGGTTGGTTTTGTAAACAAACCATCTCTGAATCTTAATGAAGGACAGTTTTAAAAAAATTCTTTCAAGGTCTGTAAAAAATATGTCAAAAATATCATAATTTTGAGCGTCACCCCGCTCAATTATATATCTTTAAAAAACCAAATAAATCATAAAAGAGCTGTGGGAAGTTCTTGTAAATCCACCGGGATGTTGAATAGGTCTGTTGGCAGTGGGTAAATGCATGCATGACGCCAAGACAACTTTGTCGGGGTACTGAACAGGCCCGCTGGCAGCGAAGCAATGTCGGGTATACGAAAATTTGCCAATATGAGATAACTTGACCTTAAAATGTCCTTTATTCTGATCTGGAAATTCTTGGCAGGATATGGATATTAGAGTGGGTTAAATGGAAACCCTGTCGAGGCTATGGATGCCTATTGGAAGCAGTGGCTCTTTCAACAGTATTGGAGATTTTATCTTTAATATCATGGCTCACTTATCTTAAGACTGTTATCAGTTTTCATCCTTTAAGCACTGCTAGAATATTTAATTAATAATGATGTTTAAACAATTTTCTGGTTGTTTTTGAGTTAGAATTATTCTCATTATCATAATCTGAATTTGTTCTTTTGGAAGAGATAACTGCTTCTACCAGTGTGCCGCCATTGTTGGTAGCCATTTCGCATTTTTATCCTATCTTTATAAGCTGCCTACACAAGTGTTTTGGAACCCTTGATTCTCATCACAATCTTTTGAATAAAACAACACTATTATCTTGCGCATTTGCACACCTGCCTTTTGTTTTCGTTTTCACGACTGCAAGCATGAAAAACTTGAGTTCAAATTCATGCCGATGGCATTAAAATAGTCACTAGATTATTTTGGTTACTCTTGTCTATGTGTTGATTGCTCTTCTAATTCAATAATGGTCACACAGTTGGAAAGACACAAAAACCTTTACTCACTTGGCATTTTTTTTGTTATTTTTAATATGACTTCATTTTATAAGTTTGCAATGCAATGGTATTGTAGTGATTGTAATTGAGTCCTTGATACAATGGCGGTTTGATGTTCTATTGTCTTAGGTCAAATTCTTAGTGCAAATGGTTTCATACAAAGCATAAGTTTTATGGTCAAATCTTTGGTGCTAAATTCGAAATATTGTTTTAAATCAGGCAAACACTATTGTTGTGCAAATATCCGGGTCTACTTATCATCATTTGTTTGATTCGCATTGTTTTTAACAAACACCACTAGTGATTTGAATCACCATAGCGTCGTCGATTGTACATTCCGATATGAATGTTTTGCATGGGATTGTTTCATTCCACCACCCTTGCACACTTAGGCATTAATGTTTTCCTTGTATCTCGGGTTACCTCTGTTGGTTTTGGGGAAATCTCTAAGCTTTCGGTCCTGTATATACCCTGTCCAAACCCTTGTCCCTTTACCCGACTCACTGTGTGCTCTCTCCTATGGCGCCTGTGGTGTGCATAGAACCTAATGGCATCCAAACTCTCCTGCTATTTGACAATGCTTGAGAAGACCTGGAGAGTAGTGGTTGGCTAGTTTTTATCCAAAAATTTGAGGGTTTCAACCTTACGGTCACCCAACAGTTCGCCCTCACATTCAATGGATGCAGGGCTAAGGTCGGAGATATCCAACTCAGGCTAAATGAGGAATTCCTCAACTCAACTACAAGCTTGCTAGCTAAAGGGCGGAGGTGGTTTAAGAACTCGAAAGTGGACGAAGTCCCATGGCCGCTCCTATTCACATCAAGGAAAATTGTTAGTTGTGATAGAGGTATGCCTACCACTGCCCTTAAGACCAGATGGAATGATCTATTAGCCATTGTTAAGCAATTTGTGACTAGCGAAGGTCATTATGGTTTGGTGTTTCTTTATCATCTTAGGTTGCTTATGAATTTTATAGAATACCCTCTGAACATGCCTCACTACCTCCTACGTAGCCTGTATAAAATGTTAAAACGATTTAAGCGTGAGAGGGTTGATCGCAGTCTTTTCCATCACTGCTTGATCAAAGTCATTATTGTCCATCATTTGAAGCTTAGTGGTGACTGTTTGCAAGCCTTCCTATCAAGGAATGGCTTTGCCACTCCCTAGTGTGTTCAAATGGACAAGGTTGTGGTCTCTGAAACCCTGGTTGGGCCTGCTGTGCCACCTCCTACTCTTCTACCCCCTGTCAAACCCTCGAATTGCCTCAACATTGACATACCTGATACCATGGATGACCCATGTGCTAAAGAAAATAACAAGACCGTTAAGAGGTCGGTAAGGAAGAAAGGCAAAGGTGGTATTGGTGTCAATAGTAAGGGAAAGAAGAATGCACGATGGATATCTAGATGTGCCTGGAACAATCCCAAACAGAACACTGACCAGAAGCCTATTGTTCTGAGCGAGGACTCAGATTCTGAGATTGAACGTTTCTTGGCCAAGGAATACCCTTATTCTCATGGCCTCTATTTTGTGGAACCCTATGGCTATGTTTCCAATCTACCTTTGTGCCTCAAGGATGACCCTAACTTCCCGGTAATTAAGCTTGACAGCGGAACCCCTGGTAATTTGAGAGAACCCTCACCTGTAGTGACTCAGCCCGATCAACCATTATGTACTCAATGCAATTCTTGGCTTGAACATTACTACACGGATGTTCCTATGTTGAAATCTAAAATTAAATCATTGGAGGAATGGGTTACTGTGTTGTCAAAGGAAAACAACAAGCTACAAGCCAACGAGAAGAAGCAAAAGACTACGGGCTCAATTGTCTTCAGAAATGTTGATACAGCTACTGCCTTTGTCAACTCAAAGTTATCTTGACCGAATCATTTTTTTACAGCCCAGGTATGTATTTCAATATCGATTTTGTTTTATTTGGTTAGCCAATTGTGTTTGCTCCAAATTAGTTATGTTTGTTTGAATAGATTCAAAACGATTCTGTTATTTTCGAACTATCAAGAATGATTTTGTGTACAAAATATTTGTTTGCTAAAATCAAATATAGTTATGTTTTAATTAATACGATTTTATTGCTCTTGAATTAGTATAATGATTGTGTCGGCTCTGAGTTAGTTTGATTCATATCTGTTTGGTTTGATTCAGAAACGATGTTGTGTGCCTTGAATTAGTATAGTCATTCATGTATGCGTTGGATTAGTATCAACGATTGGTTTGATATAGTTCTGAATTAAAAAAAAAAAAGATTATGATAGTTTTGTTTTGATTCAACAACGATTTTGTTAATTTCTGAATTGACATAAACTATTGTGTTTGTGTTAAGTGAGTACGAAAGAATTGTTTGATCGATTATAGTCTGTTTCGAATAATTGATTAAAAAAAACGATTTCGTTGGTTTTGAATTGTCAAAATGATTCTGTCTATTTCAAATTGGTAATAAAAAGGTTGGTTGACAGAACGCATATATCCCTGTTACCATTCGGTTAATTGAACACGATTTCGTTTTTTTCAAATTGGCATAAAAGATTTGGTTACTTCTAGCGTGAATGATTTTCTTTGCTTTAAATTAGTAATGAAGGATTTGTTTAATAGGTCGAATGTATTTCTGTTATCATTTGGATTGATTTTAAAACGATTATGTTTGTAAATATGACCAGCTACAGAATCGTGAGATTATGTAGCTCGTCATAAAATTTAGATTTTGTTAATTTTACAAATAAAACATTATCTAAACTTGTTGATTATTGTCCACCTGCAGGTACATATGAATTTCAATGGAAAATTGGACATGCTGTGGCAATTTAGAACATGATTTTTGTGATATAGTTTTGTTTTAATTTGTTAGTCATAGGCAGAAATAGAGACTTGGGAGATTGTTCCCAGATTTTTTGTAAACGGTTTTTGATAATTCCCACAGGGATGTTTTACCCTGTGGCCTTTATATACTCATTAATTTTTGTAATGAACCCATCATTGTTGGGAGAACAAAGGCTATAGATTTATGATGATACAGACTTGAATGGAAGTGGATCTTTTGTAACAGCTTTAGTTTTCAATTTATCATACTTTCCTTCAAGTTTTGTGCATTTTAATTTGTGATCAAGTTATTGAATACTTTAGATATCAATGCTTGTTACAGGTTAATGCATTATGATTTAAAATTTTGTCCATATCTTATGTATCTCATTTTTAGTACAACAATTACTCTATTTCAATTTAATGAGTAAAGGTTTATCTTCTTCGTTAAATGAACTGTTCTGTACAAATCTTCACACAGGGATTTATCTAACTGTGATGATTTGTAAATTATAAGATTGTTGTCATTTTATGTCTTGTTTGTTCTGTCATTCTTATTCAAAGAGCACTGTTGCTTCCTGTTTACAAGATGTTTGTGGAAAATCTGGTGCAGGTTTCCTCCCATCAAACAGCTAAATCAACTATTGTACACAAGACAAATAGGAGGCGTTACTTCAGGTCAGTTTGTTATTTGTAATTTAATAGTTAATAAATTCAAGAGTTCTCAGTAGTTTAGATAGATATACAGTTTAGATTTACAGTTAGGATTAGTATTTCAATTTCTCAACTTAGATAGCGTTTTATTTGATTCCTTTCTCATAAAATTTATAAAAAATCAAAAATAATAGCTTTGTTGTCATAGCATAGTTCACAAATGATTTTTGCAGGTTTTCAATTTAAAATCTGTAATCTATAGATGTTGTACATATATAATTGAGATTTAATTGTATTAATAACTGAACATTTAATAAGTAGAATTGTTGTTTTATGATATTAGTTAGTAAAATGTATATATAGCTTTCGATTTTTATAGAGTTTGTTGTAGTTCCTTTTTTTTTTACTTAGATTAGTTTCTTTAGCTTAGTTTTTCTTTTGTTTTCCTAGGACTTAGATCAGCCAACGGAGCCACTAAATCCATCGAGGTGGATCATTCCAAATGGCTTGGGTTATTTAGTCAATCCCGGACCGGATCCACTCCTCCAGTTGACAAGCGTTCAATTTTGCCCGTCAACACACTGTTCTTGAGAGACCCCGAAATTGGCATGACAGCAATTGATATTTTTAATTCTTCATTGCATATTCATAAAGTGATCGGACGACGGTTTTTATATTGTATAACGAGTTTATTATTCAGAGAACGAATGATATTCAGAACAATTTAACAAATTGAAACAATGACATCATTGATAGCATATGGTTCGTTAACCTCTTGGGAATTTCCACCAACAACTTTGGGATCTTATTATTCTTCATTCGTGGATTTTTATTGATATTTACCCAACAAATTTATCCTTAACTAATGCGCCTGATTGGGAAATTAAATTTTACCCCTGCGGTTGTATTTGTGTTTTGGCTATATGAACTTGTCCTCGGCAAAATCGTGCTCACACAATGGCGGTGTTAATATTGCATCAGCGAATTGCCTTTGGGTATGGTTGTATGGCCATTTTCTTTTTCCTAATCGTGCCTCTGTATTGGCTGCAAAAAAAAAAATACTCACACAAGCCACCGATAAATACCCCTGCGAGTGCTTGATGTAATGGTTGGATAAATGCCTCTGCAGCTGTAACTAAAACCATTTAGTTCGCCCCTGCAAACTGGGTGGGAACCGATCTCTTTGTCATTTGATGTTGGTTTCTGAATTTTACCAGTTGACAGTTTTCTATCTGATTGAATTCAGGCATGCACTCACAGCCTTCAGTCTTTGTGTCGATTGGGATGTTTGTTTGCTTCCCATTATAATTTTTTTTCTTGGCAGTCATGACCTTGTATTCCTGTTTTTACTCCTTTTTCATCTCCACTCACAACCACCCTATTAATGGCTACTGCATCAGTATTTATACCATGTCTTTTGCCTCTACACATTTAGATTTAATAACTGTGCCTGTGCCTGGTACACAATTGCTCTCTGTGTTGCTGTCACACCCCCCCCTTGACGGACTATGTAAATTGGTTGTCTTCATCCTTACCTCTGCTAGTTGTTAGTTGCCCTTTGACTCCTATTGTGTTGCCCCTGAATTCATAATTTTTTGGCTGCACTCATGGGGTAAATTGTTCGGTGGTGGACCTTAATCCTTGGCATTGTGGTTGGGCCATTGATTTTGTGGTTAACAATAAGCAGATGGGGTATAGCATTGTGCCAACATAATGTTGTTGTGTTATTGTTATTTTAATATAAAGGTAATGTCAATGATATATTTCATTTGAATTGTGTAAGGGTAATGTTATTTCCTTTTAAAATAAATGAATGTTAGGGTTAGATAATATATGAGATGTAATGTGTTGTTCTTCCAATTGCATCGTTATGGTAATAAAATGTAATTACATTGTTACCTTCCGGCAATTTATTGTTATTTTAATATAATAAGGTAATGTCAATGACATATTTATTTTTGAATATGTAAGGGTAATGTCATAGCTCATAAATTAAAATGAAATGTTAGTGTTAGATCACATATAAAATATAGTTTTTATTATGTTTTTAATTGCAAGATTGTGTAGTCAAATGTAATGACTATATATTGTTAATGTAACCCGGAAGTGTAAAGTTATTATTAGTTTGAATTGCAATGCTATCTTATTATAAAAGTAACGATATGGTTATTTATGGTCAGGTTTTTGGTAGTTTCATTGTTATTGCTATCAATAAAGTGTAAATTCCTTGTAATTTAAATACAATGCGATTGTAATATAGAAAGCAATGATATGGTTATGTTATGGTGATTTTATGTTACTTTCATTATGATTGATAACTTGTAAAATGTAGGGTCCTTGAATCTAAGTGAAATCAATTATTATGATTCAGTAAACGGGGATTTGTAATTAACTAAATGTACATTATTTAAGGATAGGTTGGTAACTCATCGTTTAATGGAAATCAAATGGAGTAGTTAGTCTTATTTATTGTCGGTTGATTGTCGTTCATTGCTTGCAGATGATTGATGAGCGTCTTAGATCATTAGGTTGTTGTTGCAGTTGCATGTGCCATGTGCATCGTCATATGGTGACTCTAAGTCGAATGTAATTATTATCTTGTACCCATGCGCACACACAAAAAAAAAATTCACTTGTTAAGAGGTTGTCATCGTAACGAGGAGGTTCGTTACATATGGTATCAGAGCGGGGTTCAACCCGTGACTTGGGATCACTATGGATTTCGTTGTTATGATTTGATTACACCATTGCTAATTGAGTTGACTAGTGTACGTGCAGGTAATCATGGTTAGAGGACGTCGTGGAGGCAGACGACGGGGTGCTAGGAGAGGAGGCGTGACGCCTCTAGTATCATCCACACTTGAGGGGTCTAACCCCTAGGGAGACGAGCTGGTTCTCGGATAGGAACAGATAGCAGTTGGTGATGTAGTCAGGATGATGAGATATTTTCAACGCATGTCTGAGGTACTAATCAAATGTTTGGGCAGAGATGAGGCCATGGCACCGACACCTGCTAAGGTTCCACAGCGTGCACTAGTCGTTACTGGTAGCATTCACCGTGAACTCAAGAAGGTCAAATTTCTCGAGTTCTTTGGTGCCCCAGATGGCGCCACTACCGAGGCATGGTTGGAGAACACGGCAATGTGATTCACACTTCGCGATTATACCTCCAACATGAAGGTCCGCATGGTGGTCTTTCAACTGAAGGGGAGCGCTCTTCTATGGTGGAAGACACTCCTACCACAGTTGAACATGGTCGTCGAAGATGTGTCATGGGAAATGTTCGAGGAACAGTTCTGAGAGAGGTACCTTTCAAGGGAAATCATTGAGTGTCAGCTCAATGAGTTCAACGCCTTACGACAGGGAGGTCGTACGGTGCCCGAGTATGAGGCCTATTTTATGGAGCTGCTCTGGTATGCTCCACACCTTAACACGGAGAAACTTAAGGTCAACAGGTTCGTGTTTGGCCTTAACGGCTGCCTGTGTGCAAAGGTTAGGATTTTGATGCCTCAAACCTTTCATGATGTCATCTAGAAGGACCTCATAGTAGAGGAGGAGCTTATCGGTGGGGGTCAGACTAGGATTTCAGTGAGACTAGCAGGGCAGGTTTCATCTGGAACACAACAGCACCAGACACCAGCGAGACATACGCCAAGATACCGTGGCTTCTATAGGGGATCCACTTTCAATACACCCCGGTGACTGTCACCTCAGTAGTGGACACCTTATCGAGGACCACAGCATCAGCAGTAGCGTCGCCCACAGCAGCAACAGTTTAGGCCTATTAAGCAGAACATACCAGGGTTCTAGGTTGGTGGTTCGTCATCTTCTACTTCGGGTACCAAGACTACTGGGCCGAAGAAGGGGTGTTGGACATGTGGGGAGCCACACTACCAGTATGACTATCCTGTGGAGAGGACCAGAGCATCCAGATCAGCCAGACCCACTACAGTGGGAGATATGGGCAAGGCCCATCAGATTCATGCAGTGGTGAATAACTGTCAGGCAGAGCACCAGTCGACTGTGCTCGAGATGACAGGTACCGTCATTGACCAGACCCTTAGTGTTTTGATAGATCTCGGTGCTACCGAGAGTTTCATTTCTAATGCAATGCTAAAAAGGATTAAGGTAAAGGCAGTCGAACAGGATGAGTTTAGCTTCATAGAGATGGCTTCGGGAGCCAAACAGAAGGTTGGAGGAAAGGTTACGGGATGTGCCCTTAACCTGGGAGAGTTTCTCACAAGGACCAACTTGTACATCACGATCTTAGGATCTTATGATGTCATGATTGGTATGGATTGGTTGGAATTGCATGAGAAGATAGTCAACTGCAAGACGAAACAGTTAAGCTTGGTCGATGACGAGGGACCGAGATGTGTGATTGTAGGATGGAACCAGGGAGTTTCCCTAAGGTTCATCTCTTCCTTACAGCTACAGTAGAGTGTGTGAAAAGGGTGCAAGATTTATGCAATCCTTGCGTTAAACAAGAAGAGAGTAGCAAAAGGTCTAGAACACCTTCCGGTGGTGAGAGAGTTTGCGGACGTATTTCCGGAGGAGTTACCTGGGATGTCGTTGGAGAGATATTTGGAGTTTACCATAGACCTAAAACCGAGGACTGAAATGATAGCTAGAACTCCTTATCGGATGTCGACCCTAGAGTTACAAGAGTTGAAAATGAAATTGAAGGAGTTGTTGGACCTGGGACTGATGTGTCCTAGTGTATCACCGTGGGGTGCACCTGCTATTTTCATACGAAAGAAGGATGAATCATTGAGGATTTTCATTGACTACCGTCAACTAAACAAGGCTATGATCAAGAATCAGTATCCCTTGCCAAGAATTGATGATCTGTTCGATCAAATGAAGGGTGCGACGGTGTTCTCCAAGATCAATTTGCGATCAGGGTATCACCAGTTGCAGATCAAGGAGGATGACGTTCCTAAGACTGCCTTTAAGACAATATTTGGACATTACGAGTTTACTGTTTTACCGTTTGGACTGACAAACACCCCAGGGGTATTTATGAGTTTGATGAATGGGGTGTTCCGCGAATACTTGGACAAGTTCGTCCAAGTATTCATTGACAATATCTTGATTTACTCTCGTACGACCAAGGATCATGACGAACACTTGTGCTTGGTATTACAGTGTCTGTGAGAGCACAAATTGTATGGGAAATTGTCCAAATTCTCTTTTTATCAATCGAGGATTCAATACTTAGGGCATGTCATCTCCAGCGAAGGTATCGGCGTGGATCCTGTTAGCACTCTGTAAATGTCCAAGAGGTTGACAACAAAATAAATCCACAAAATGTAACTTTATCCAACTGCTTTTGAAGCCGGGATCTAGCCCTTCCAACTTCAGAGAGGGATATCTCTATATGATTTAGCTATGTTTCAAATTTCAAATATTAGGCTAGGTAAATAAATAGGTCGGTTTTTTTCATTATAGTATTTGTCGAGTTGGTTGAGACAGTCTACACATCCATTGGGCTATGGGGTCTGTATTTTAAATAAAGATGAAATCCAAACTAGAAGCGCAAAGGAAAACTTTCATAGGGAGAGATAATATAATCACTGGATTCTTCGAGAATAAAAATGAGGAACAACAGAAAAGATGAGAAAGATAATTTCGACAAAGAAGCAGTTAAGAATTTCTTTATCAAAACACCAGAAGATAAAACACTAAAATATTTCGAGTCAGAAACAGGGTATACGAGATAAATCATGCAACGTTCGTTACTTCTAAAGATTAGATTCAGAAAACAATATGATAACAAAGAGAGAATAACATTCAACTTAGAGAGACAAACATCACCAGTAAATACACGCAAGAATCCTGTAAAAGTGCCTGCTTTTTATTAATGGAAGATCTCTTCAAAAATATTACAGTCTGATAGCTTCAGGGTGTGAACATCAACAACCCCCAATACTTCAAAAGATGAAGTATTTATAACTCAAATTACAAATGATCCTTTCATTAATGATCAGGACATGCTAAATCTATTTTTAGCCTAACTAACTTAACAAATTTCCTAAATCTAGGAACTGCTTGATGATGTGGTGTAACTGCATGCTGATTTCTGGGTGGGCCATTGATGAAGCCTATGCACGAACTCATCTGATTGGACGAATGATTGGACTAAGACAACTCATCTTCTACTCGATCAGATCACAGAGTTCCTCCCATCGAAGATGATTGGGCACATTGACTTTGAGTAGCCTTCGATACACTTCATCCATTTCTGTGTACTTGGTGAAGGTAGGTTTGGTGAGGAAGATGTATTGAATATCATGTTGGATATTGATGTCCCACTGAAGGGCATCTAGGAATACCTTGCCAGTGATGCTCCCTTGAATTCCTGCAAACTTTGAACTGTCCTTAGCCACATCAGCCAATCTCTTCTTGTAGTCTGCGAGTGTCATCAATTTATCATTGATTACCTTCAGACCAGGAAGACCTTTCTTCTGGAGAGCCTCAATCTTACTGAAGAATATTTGTACCCCTAGGTCCATGGCCTGAACCTTTTCTTCCAGCTGAAGCATTAATCCTCTCTTGGTCAAAACTCTTTTGACCTCAAGGATGGTCTCTGTTCTGTCTTCAATTTTCAGCTCTTCCAGTTCTTCCCTGGTCTTAGAATTGAGGAATTTGATGATCTTGTTTGCATGTGTTGGCATCTCTCCCAATTCTGATATGATCTTCTCAATGGCCTTCTTTCTTCTCTGCACCAATTCATTATGCTCAAACATGATCTGTATCATGGGCCATATCTCATTCATGTACTTGGTGATGTCTGTCCATACACTTTCTTTGACCTCAGCCAAAGTCTTTCCTGCCACTGTTTGCTTCCGGAGCTGTTGTAACTCCTGTTTGAGCTGATCTGTCACCTGCTTTTCCTTGGAGAGGCTAGTCTAAAAGGAATATTTGAGTTCCTGAAGGTTCTCAATCTCCTTTTTAAGCCTACTGATCTCTGTTTCCTGTAGGTTCATTTTTCCATAGACTTAGCCAGGTTGGCTGTCTTCTCTAGGGATGTCAATGGAGTCACAGATGGGACTTCTGTCATTGATGTTGTTCTCACTCCTGATATCGGAATGGAATTGAATGGAATGAATTCCATTGGCTTCAGTTTCTCTTTCTCTTTTACTAGCTTCTCCATCTCAACTTCCATCTCCTTTAGCTGTGCGTTCTGCTCCATGAGTAGCTTAAGCATTTCATCTTTCTCTCCTTCTTTCTCTGTTATCTCCTTCACCTGTGAATCCTCAATGGGTGAGAGCTTAAGTTGTTTCCTTAATGAGGCTATGTCAGCATTCTTCTTCTTTATCATTTCCTCAGCTGCTTTCACATTCGAAGGATCGTAACCGATCTTGAGGACCAGCTCCTCCAAAGTATTAATCCTATTGTCCTTGGCAAAGGACGATATCTTCTCCAAATTGAGTTGTGTTTGAACATTGTTCAGGGACACTTGCAGTTTGGACGCAGTAGTGGAAGCATGCGCCAGCGTGCAAAAGACCATTTCCCCTTTCTTCTTGTGCAGATCCATCTAATCGAACGGATGCACGTCCTTCATCTGGAATTCAAAGGTGGCCCTCTTGTAGTCAGTGATCACCTTTGGATCTGGTACCCATGCCTCGATGAATTCCATATGCGTTCTTCCCTTCTCGGTGTCGAATGTCGATAGCAGCCTATGTTGCGTAGTCGACGTCTGCTTCTAGAACTGGGTGCAAGTGCTATTGGTCAAGGTTTGGTTCCTTTGCTTGATCAGCTCATACTTTTCGAAGATACTCAGCTTCGGTCCCACCTTGCCTGGCTGGGTGGTCAATGGAGAATATGTAGATTTCTCCGGCACTATTGAGGTTATGACCATATGGAGACTCAAACCGAAGGGTGGCCTATCAACCTTGGTCACTGTTGTAGACGGGGCTTCTTTTTCTTCGGTCGGGCTAGGAACTGGCATAGTCTTAGGCCTCTTAGTATGTAGCTGGAACTCTTCAGATGATACCTCCGTGACAGGCAGAGATAAATATTGCCTAGGCCTTTTCTCTTTTGGGACCTATGGCGTGGTTGTTTGAGATACAGTGGCTGGGGGATCCTATTGTTCTACTTCGACCAATGTGTTAGGGTCCCATACTATCTGGTTTGCAAATTTTTCAACTTCATGCCTAGCTTGATGAACATATGGGATGTTCTTGTTTTTCCCCCTCATCTCAGAGATGATCCCACATGGATCATAATGCCATGGGAAGCTCATGAAGAAATTCATTTCCCTCAGCATCCTGTCTGCTTCTTCCCCAGCGCCACGATTGTTGCATATGAAGGAGCCAATCTGCCCCTTGATTCTAAACTGTTTCTTTTTCTTCAGTGACACAAAATGGATATCATCATAATTTATTATCTTCCTCATATATTCCAACGCAAAAATTCTGACAGGAATATACTTGGGCAGCTTATACGGTGCCAACTCGCACCCGTATACTCTGATCTTGGTGTAATCTTGATATAAATACCAATCCCCTGTCTTTGTGTTATCCGAGAGATGCAAGATCCTTTGAACTTCGTCATTTATCCGAGGCTCGGGCCTACCACCTAGCATACTTACCATAGGGTGGTAGAATTGATCAATGAACTCCTTGAAACTGAACTCTGTGGAGTTGTGCTTGAGCAAGGAGGTCCATGCTGTCACTTCCTGGGGTCTACCATCTCCATCCATCTTCTACATGGAAAAAATGAATTTTTCCGCTTGGAAGAAGACAAGCAGGTACACCAGTATGGATGAGTATCGGAACATGCCTTCCGTGGAGAAATTCACGAACTGTTCGTGAATATTGTTCGCCAGGAATGTGTTGAAGTCAAACTGGGTGGTGGGCTTTTCATCGGTAGAGAAGATGGATAGAAAACCCAGAATGGGTTCATCTACCCACTGGTCAAAATAATATCCTAACAAAGCACAAAGGGAAGATATGATCTAGTTTCCTTTAGTCGAGAACATGGAAGAAGGATAAGGAGGATTTGTGGAGGGAAATTGAGTGGATGGGAGTAGTAAAAGCTCAAATATTTGAGCCCTTTGAGGGAAGGTCATTTTCTGGTATAATTCTATAAGAATTTCCAGGTTGAAGGGTGATGCAGAGTCGACTTGGGGGATTTGCATCATCTAGTTGATAGATTCAGGCGTGATGAGGAAAAGGATCTCTCCAGATGAGGAGACAATGAATATTTTCTCAGGAATGTAGTGGGATTGGCACTTGAGAGTGAATTCTGGAAAAGGGTGGATATGAGGGAAGAGGTAAAGGGGTAAGTTGGACTCCCAGAGTCTGATTTCATCACTCTAGTCCAGGAAGACTTCCTTGAGCCATGACTAAAGGTTTACAAAATCAAAATCGCACTTTGTATCCACTATTAAGCGGTCTTTGTCGACCAGTGGGATCCTGTCAAGGTCGACAAGAGGTGGGAGAAATGGATTCTCCTCTCCTTCTACTTGTTTAGACTTTGGCGCCATTACTGCAACAATACCTGCAAGATAAAAAATGTTAGTAGGGTGGTTGTTGGTGGGGGGCAATTGATTGTAATGGAGGGGAAAATAGGGTAAATCTCTCTGGTGGGATGATTGAGTAAATGGTGAAAATAGGAAGAAAAGGGTATTTTTGAGTAAATGGGTGTCCGTTGGGCGCGGGAGACAGGTCAGTTGGCTAACGGATATGTCATCCAGTAATAAATGGCCAATGGATCACTTAGAGTGTGAGATGGCAAGTGATGGTGACTGAGGGATACGAATGAGTGACGTGGAGGCTACTAATTGGGGTAAAGGTCATAGTGAGGAGGCTTTCCACGAACAACTGGGGTGGAGGAACTGACAGCAATTATGGGATGTGACTACTTCAGGAAAGATGAGTGGTGACATCTAGAGGTGACAACGGTATGTCAGATAGTAGGAGATGATGGGACTCAGGGCCATTAGATCATTACCATGTATAGACAGGGGCCCGCCAGAGGAAAGATTCCATTCCAGACCCCCCCCCCCCCTCAGTTAAAAGCAGATCATCCGTGGGGGTCCGAAATACATATAGGGTCGTTGATCTACGCGCCTACTTTTGAGCCGCAAATCTATGCGCGTTGTTTATGACACATTGCGGACCCTCCATCCAGTAAAGGCAGAATGGATGGGGGGGTCTGGAATCCAATACCGATCGTAGATTTGTGCACTTGATCCTGGGCCGTCTAGATGCACGCGGGTCTTATCATCAATTCCGAACCCCCACCCCAAGTTAAAAGAAGAATGGTCGGGGGGGTCTGGAATGACCTATCCACCGTAGATCTGGGCACGATCATCTAGACCATTGATATGTGAACGAAGTATAAGTGAGGGTGTAGAACATACATGCACCGAGGAAACTTAGGATAAGTTCTTTTTCATGGGTTTTCTCCAAGGCTGTTCATGTCAACACCACCAAGGGGTCAGTCAAATGACCTTTTAAGTATCTGAAACATGGTGCAACACTTACATCAAACTGGTTCTTATTGAAATGAAGCAACAAAGCAACTAGCCTATATTCTAACCTAGTTTCCTATGACAATTAACCCATATTAGACTGTTGGGTTAAGAATTTATTCTACCCTGGGGCTATCTGACCAAGATTAGAGAGTCTGGCCAGATTTATTCATTAATCTAACCTAGATACTTTGGCTAAGATTAAACTATTTAGCCAAACTCATTCACTAATTCTATCAACATCAATTGAAAGGTATGGACCAAGTTACTATTATTTCATGGGGATTTTATTGCAATTCTTTTATGCCCTCTTTTCTTTTCTTTTTCTTTTTTCTTTTCTTTCTTTTTCTTTTTCTTTTCTTTTCTTTTTCTTTTTATTTTATTTTTATTTTTCTTTTCTTTTTCAAATTATTTGCAAAATGAAAAATCATTTGTCAACAAAAAATACTAGAGACAGATAATATTCCAGTCACCAGTTGATCCTATAACTTATAGGGTGATAACAGATCCATCCAAGGTCGAGGATATTATGGAATGTCCTGCGCCGACGAATGTCATGGAAGTGCATAGCTTTATGGGTTTAGCAGGATATTACCGATAGTTTGTCAAGGGATTTTTGAATATAGCAAATCCGATCATGGAATTGCAGAAGAAAAACAAGAAGTTTGTTTGGAACGAGAAATGCACGGAAGCATTTTGGAGGCTTAAAGAGTTGTTGACGAAAGCGCTGATACTAAAGGTCCCTGACATCGACGCATACTTCTTGGTATGCACCGACGCATCCAAGGAAGGATTAGGCAGAGTCTTGATGCAATATGGACGAGCGATTGCTTACATTTCGAGGAAACTAAGAAGGCATGAGGAGAAATACATGACGCACGATTTGGAGTTATTAACCATCATATATTCCTTGAAGGTTTGGAGACACTACCTTGTTGGACAAACATTTGAACTAAAGACTGATCATTGTGGACTACAACATATTTTTACACAAAGTGACCTAAACGCGCGACAACGGCGTTGGTCGGAATTGCTTAGCGAGTATGACTTTGAGATTACTTACATAAAGGGAACAGTGAACTGAGTGGTAGATGCTTTGAGTCGGAGACCACACATCTTTTCAATGTTGCCTCTTCAGACGAATCTATGTGAGAAGATTCTCACTTTACAGCGTGACGATGACTGGTACAAGGAGGTCGAGGGATTTATCAAACAAAACACAATGATGGTACCACAATTTGAGGGATTTTCATTTGATAGCGATGGTTTATTGAGGTTTAGAATTCAGATTTACATATCGCCAAACAACGAGTTGAGGATGTTGATCCTGAGCAAGGCTCATAGAGCAGTTTACATGGCTCACTTGGGAGTCACGAAGATGAGGGAAAACCTTAAACCCTTATTCTTCTGGAAGGGAATGAAGGCCGACATAGTCAACTATGTGGCCAGATGTCTAGAGTGTCAACAGGTAAAGGTTGAACATAGACACCCAGTAGGATTACTTCAACCACATGCCATCCTGGAATCGAAATGGGAGGTTAATTCAATGGATTTTATTGTTGGATTGCCATTGACGGCAAGGAGACATGACTCGATTTTTGTAGTAGTAGACACTCTGACGAAGAGTTCTCACTTTTTTCCTGTGCGTATGATGTATCAGGCACCTGACATAGGTAGAGTTTTCATCAGTGAGACTGTGAGGCTGCATGGCGTGCCTAACAAGATTATATCTAATCAAGGATCAATGTTTACTGGATGATTTTGGACGAGTTTCCAAGAGGCCTTGGGAACCCAACTTAACTTTAGTACTACGATTCATCCGAAGACTGACAGGAAGACCGAACGAATGAACCAAACCTTGGAGGACTTGTTGCACATGTATGTGATGGAACAACAAAAGTGTTGGGAAGAATTCTTTCCACTAGTGGAGTTCGCTTACAACAACAGTTACCAGAGCACCATTAAGATGACGCCTTTTGAGTTTCTTTACGGGCGACTGTGTCGGGTGCCCTTGAGTTGGGATTGGCTTGAGGATAGGGCCTTGGTGGGAGCAAAAGCGATCCAAGAAATGGAAGAGCAAATGCAAACCATAAGACAAAGGATTAAAGAAGCGCAGGATTGACAGAAGAGTTATGTCGATGTGCACCGAGTCAACCATAGTTATGAGGTTGACAATCGAGTCTTCTTGCGGGTTAAATCGCATAAGAGTTCGATCAGGCTTGTAAAGGGAGCTAAACTCTCTCCTAGATTCATGGGACCTTTCGAGATTGTGGAGAGAAAGGGGCCCGTGGCCTATCGACTAGCCTTGCATGATTCTTTAAGGCGTATGCACGATGTTTTTCATGTATCTATTTTGAGACATTATATTAGTGATCCTACACATGTGATTGACATGAGTTCCTTGCAGGTATTGGATGAGGGAGAAATCATGGCTGAGCCAGTCTGCATCTTAGATAATCACGTTTGACAGTTATGACATCGAATGGTAGATCAGGTCAAGGTCCAGTGGGACAATTATAGTCTGCATTCGGCGACCTGGGAGGACGCATATGATATGCGCCAGCAATTTCCATTTTTGTTGATAGATAGACTTATGATATTGTGACACACTTATTTCGACATTTATACTATGAAACTTCAGGACACAGTTTAGACCAAGAGGGGGTGTATGTAACATCCCGCTATGGCGCACTGAGAACACCTATTCTTTGATGACACTTGCTTGCAAGTGATCTGAACTATTATGATATTAAAACATTTTTCCTTGATTATGATGCGTTATGATAGATAACATGATGTTTTTCTTCATTGACATAGACAGGTGCTATTGACTCAGTTTTACTGAGTGTGCGGGGTTTTGGACCTGGAGGATGCAGAGGCATCAACGGAACCCCTTGGACTCCGGATCAAGTCAGGGAGTGTGCTATTGGGGTTTGACTGTTTTACTGTGATTTTAGTACATTTGATTAGATGATATGATGTGTACATGTTCTGACACGATCGTTGATGATGCAGGCTGACGATAGCTTGGCGACCATACTCACATATGGAGTAAAGGGGCCACACACGACTACTAGAGAGGTTGAGAGAGAGGTGTGGACAACAACCCTGCCATAGCCTACTAGCACTTACGCCGTGGCTCAAACTGTAGGTTAATGATTACCTAGTTCAAGAGGACCCACGATACCGCGAGGGCAGACTGCGACAGTCGCTCGCGAGGATTCTAAGGGGTGCGCAATAAGGCGGGGGCCTTATTACTTAGAATCCCTTAGTCTCCCACAAGATCACCTGGCGGAGTGTTGACTCCAGTGGTTATTGATGTCTACCAATCAGTCAAGAAGCGAGTGGCACCCTTGGATCACGTGGTGCATCCTAAAGGGCACGTCGCGCAAAAAAAACAAAAGGGCAAGTGGAACCCTTGGAGCACATGGTCCTTCCTGAAGGGCACATCGTGCAAAAGAAACAAAATAGGTGAGTGACACCCTTGGAGCACGTGGTGCATCCTAAAGGACACGTCACATTGATGATGATAAATGAACGAACCTAGATGGCCCTAAGACAATCAACACTTTAAGAAAAAATTAAAACAACACACCTAATTAAATGTCGCCCAGTTCAAAATCTAAGTCCTAAGTCTAAAAACTTCGCTAGGGGTAAGGTTTTGTCTATCCTTGAGAAAATATCTATATAAATTTATAATAATAAAATTTAAAATAAAAACCCCTTACGTAATAATTTGGTCTTCATAAATTTTGGGGTAAAATGAAGAGAGTAAGAAATTAAATAAAATCGGTGGATAAAAAATATAAAGAATAAATAAATTATTTTTAACTTTTGACAATGTCGATTTAATAATAAAAGGAAAAAGGGTTTAAATTTCTAATGTCGTTTTTAGCTCTAATAAAAAGGGGAAAGAGGGAAATAAGAAAAATTAGGAAACTAAGGAATGGAGGAAACATAATAAGGGAAAGAGGGGAACTTATGGTAAAAATCGAGGTCAACTTAGTAAAGAATCTACAATTAAGAACCTTCTAAATTGAACTAAATTAGCAACTTCATTTTAGGGAAAGTATTTAAACCTGTAAGGGAATCTAGGAACACCTAGGAGTAAATTTAGAAGCAACTCTAGGTGGGTAAGGTAAATGAGACATTTATTAATTTAAAGAAAATAATTATTGGAGGAAAGTGGGGGATGGATGACACTTGTATGAAGGAGAATTTTTGGATGTTTTTATTAAAACTTAAAATTTAATGAGATTAGGGAAAGAATGGAAGTTCTAAAATTATATAAAAGAGAGAGAGGAGAAAGAAGAAGGGGATGGACTGTTAGCATAATGTTACGTTGTCGGATTAGTGACTTGACTGATTTACTTGTGAGGAGTTGGGTTTTCCTAGCTCGGATAGGAGTGGTAGCTCGGCCTTGCGAGGCGAGCTGGGAGCTAGACGTACCATCTGGATAGTGTGTGGCAACTTTGCGGCTCAGGGGGCTACAGGGGAAGAAGAGTACCCCTAGCATTGGTTGGGAGGTATCGATGAGGTCTCGACGGTCAGTGAGTGGGAGTGGCATGGAGGGCCCAGACAACACTCGGAGCAAGCGAACAGGCCACAGTACACATTTCTGTTGATTGATAGAATGTTGTAGGATGTATGATTAGGATCTGCATGTGTTATGAGTAGGTAGATGATTGTCTAGTCTCATGACCTTGAAATTTTAATGATGGAAAGGTTATTTAATTATGTGTTCAAATAACTGGATAAGTTTATCGCTACTGGTAATATATTGCTAGATGAACCAACTTGGTGTTGCATTACCTCCTTCCTGCATTATTACCTTCTTGACTAAGTTTTTATGCCTGCATGGAAATTTAATTTTTGATTAATTGATTTTCTATGTGCCTCTTCCATTTGACTTCTTGGCGTCCTGTCATTGTGTCTTTGATTGGGCAGTGGTTCACGTGTTGACCACAGTTTTATTCTGGGCGTTTATTTTTTTTTCTACCATGATACACAAATTCCTTTCATACTGAACATCCAGACCATTGCTAGAACTAGGACTGATAAGAGGCAGCCATTAAATGACCGACATTGTTCTTGAGAGACCCTGAAATTGGCACGACAACAATTGATATTTTTATTTCTTCACTGCATATTCATAAAGTGATTGGACGACGATTTTTACATTGTATAACGAGTTTATTATTCAGAGAACGACTGATATTCAGAACAATTTAACAAATTGAAATGATTACATCATTGATAGCATATGGTTCAATAACCTCTTGGGAATTTTTGCCAACAACTTTTGGATCTTATTATTCTTCATTCATGGATTTTTATTGATATTTACACAACGAATTTATCCTTAACCGATGCACCTGATTGGGAAATTAAATTTTACCCCTGTGTTTGTATTTTCATTTTGGCTGTATGAACTTGTCCTCGGCAAAATCGTGCTCACACAATGGCGGTGTTAATATTGCATCGGTGAATTGCCTTTGGGTATGGCTGTATGTCCATTTTCTTCTTCCTGATCGTGCCTCTATATTGGCTGCAAAAAAAAAAATACTCACACAAGCCACCGATAAATGCCCCTGCGAGTGCTTGATGTAATGGTTGGATAAATGCCTCTGCAACTGTAACTAAAACCATTTATTTCTCCCCTGCAAACTGGGTGGGAACCGATCTCTTTGTTGTTTGATGTGGGTTTTTGAATTTTACTGGTTAACAGTTTGCTATCTGATTGAATTCAGGCATGCACTCGCAGCCTTCATTCTTTGTGCCGATTGGGATGCTTGTTTGCTTCCCCTTATATTTTTTTTTCTTGGCAGTCATGACCTGGTATTCCTGTTTTTAGTCTTTTTCAGCTCCACTCACAACCACCCTATTAATGGATACTGCATCAATATTTATACCATGTCTTTTGCCTCTGCACATTTAGATTTAATAACTGCGCATGTGCCTGTGCCTGGTACATAATTTCTCTCTGCATTGCTGTCACACCCCCCCCCCCCCTTGGCGGACTGTGTAAACTGGTTGTTTGCGTCCTTACCTCTGCCAGTTGTTAGTTTCCCTTTGACTCATGTTGTGCTGCCCCTGAATTCACGATTTTCTAGCTCCACTCATGGCATAAATTGTTTGGTGGTGTACCTTAAGCCTTGGCATCATGGTTGGGTCGTTGATTTTGTGGTTAACAATACGTAGATGGGGTATAGCATTGTGCCAACGTAATGTTGTTGTGTTATTGTTATTTTAATATAAAGGTAATGTCAATGATATATTTCATTTGAATTGTGTAAGGGTAATGTTATTGCCTTTTAAAATAAATGAATGTTAGGGTTAGATAATATATGACATGTACTGTGTTGTTCTTCCAATTGCATCGTTATGGTAATAAAATGTAATAACATTGTTACCTTCCAGAAATTTATTGGTATTTTAATATAATAAGGTAATGTCAATGATATATTCTTTTTTGAATATGTAAGGGTAATGTCATAGCTCATAAATTAAAATGAAATGTTAGTGTTAGATCACATATAAAATATAGTATTTATTGTGTTTTTAATTGCAAGATTGTGTAGTCAAATGTAATGACTATATATTGTTAATGTAACCCAGAAGTGTAAAGTTGTTATTAGTTTGAATTGCAATGCTATCTTATTATAAAAGTAACGATATGGTTATTTATGGTCAGGTTTTTGGTAGTTCCATTGTTATTGCTATCAATAAAGTGTAAAGTCCTTGTAATTTAAATACAATGCGATTGTAATATAGAAAGCAATGATATGGTTATGTTATGGTAATTTCATTATGATTGATAACTTGTAAAATGTAGGGTCCTTGAATCTAAGTGCAATCAATTATTATGATTCAGTAAACGGGGATTTCCAATTAACTAAATGTACATTATTTAAGGCTAGGTTGGTAACTCGTTGTTTAATGGAAATCAAATGGAGTAGTCAGTCTTATTTATTGTCGATTGATTGTCGTTCATTGCTTGTAGATGATTGATGAGCGTCTTATATCGTTAGGTTGTTGTTGCAGTTGCATGTGCCATGTGCGTCATCATATGGCGACTCTAAGTTGAATGTAATTATTATCTTGTACCCACGCACACACACACAAAAAAAATTGCACTTGTTAAGAGGTTGTCGTCGTAACGAGGAGGTTCATTACAAATACGTTTTTTGTTAAACAGAAGAGAAAAAAATCCCTTCAAACTTAAAAAAAGAAAAAGAAAATTAGAAAAGAAAAATGAAAATAATCAAAATTCAATCAAATATTTAAAAAAAATATCAAAATTAAAAAACAAATTAACAAAAACACTAATATTGCCTAAGCTACAAATTTATTTAAATGTTTTTTTTTTTTATAATATGATAATAATGTAAGAATGTTATAATATAACATTGTTATATTATAACAATGTTGTAATATAACAATGTTATAATATAACATTGTTATATTATAACAATCTTATAATATAACATTGTTATATTATAACAATCTTATAATATAAGATGTTATAATATAAAAATATTATAATATAAGATGTTATAATATAACAATCTTACATTATAACAATTTTATAATATAACATTTCTATAATAAAGAAAATTCAATCAAGGAATAAAGAAAACGCAGGTAGGAGATACATGTGCGAGGAAATCTCATGGAAATGAAATCGTCTTCTGAATACAGTAAAACAAACAGGTAAATATTAAATTTTATTACAGGTAACAACTTTAAGAGGCTTACCTTTACCAACGACGACGAGGCGAGGATGTCCTCCCAGTGCACTCGCTCCGTCAAAATCTCGCTTGACAACTGATGTGACCTCACCGATACCTCCCAGCCAACACTAGGGGCACTCTTCTTCCCCCTGATCCCCCTGAGATGCAAAGGAGCCACACATAGAATATCAGATAATTCTAACAGCTAGATCACCTTGCAAGGTCGATCTACCACTCGTCTCCTGAGCTGGGTATCCCAACTCCCACAAGAGAAGGTTTAGTCAAGATGAAATTTCAACAACGTAACATTACACAAGCTAGATGTGATCCATACTACTCCTCTGCCATCCTTTTTATAGAATTTATTAGTCATTAGTTTCCCAAAACCCTCATTAGATTCCTTTTTCATTTAATTAATTTCAAAAAACCTCCCCCGTACACATGTCGCTCAATCCCCTAGTTGCACCAGAAAATCAATTTATTAATTAATTAAATTTGTCTATTTCCCTCACCCACCTAAAATCATTCCTAAAAAAGCTCCTCAGTGTCTTATTATTCCGTTACAATTCTTAAAGGACTTACGCCTTACTTAAATCCTAGTTGAGTTCATAAATAGAAAGTTCCAAGGCTAGATTCCTTACTAAGTTAAACATTCCCCTTTTTCTTTTAAGTTTCCCCATTTCGTTAAGTTTCCCCTTTTCCCTAGGTTTCCCCCTTTTCTTTAAGTTTATATTATCCTTAAAGTTTCCCCCTTTTTATAACTAAATTCAAAATTAGCAGGTTTTGTCAAAGACAACCAAATACCCCATTTATTAATTAAACCTTTATTAAAATTTCCTCTTTAATTCTTAATGCTTGAATTTTCTAATTAGTTATAAAAAGAACCTTTAGTGAAATGAAATTTTATAAAAATAACCTTAGTGAATTGAAATTTTATAAAAGAACCTTAGTGAATTAAAATTTCCATTTTAATCTGGTCATATGTCTAATTAGTTTTTTTTTTGTTCTAAGGTTCTACTCAAACCTAGGTTTTCAATTCACTAGGCTTGGCGATAGTTCTTAAGTGAAAAAATAGTTATTAAACTTTACTTATCACATCATTCATTTTAAAGCCGACCAGTTCGTAAGGAGGAATAGTTTTCTAGGCACTAGGTTTATTTATTTACTAGTTAAAATAGTGACATGCCCTTTAGGACTCACTATGTGCTCCAAGGGTGCAACTCATCTCCTTTTGTTTTCTTTGTGCAATGTGCCCTTCAATATGCACTACATACTCCATGGGTGCCACTCACATCTTGACTGAATTTGGTAGACGTCAAACCCCTGGAGTCAATACTCCGTGAGGTGATCTTGTGGGAGACTAAGAGCCTCTAAGGGATAAGGACCCTGCCTTATTGTGCTCCCCTTAGAATCATCATGAGTGACTATCACAGTCTACCCTCACAACATTGTGGGTCTTCTCGAACTAGGTAATCATTAACCTATAGTTCGAGCCAGGATGGGAGCGCTAGTAGGCTGTGGCAGGGTTGTTGCCACACCTCTCCCTCAATGTATTTGGTTTTCATGTGTGGCCCCTATACTCCATATGTGAGTCTGGTAGACAAGCTATCATCCTTCTGAGGCTAAGCTTCCCCCGGTTAGAACTCCATCTGACGTGCCCATTCATAACCATCCACTTTACGTCGATGTTTTCCCCGCATTGGTTCTTGAGGAAGCGGTCACTCACATTCCTCCTCCTGTAGTTGATCTTCCCCTCGTCTTGGCTCCAATCGAGGAATCCATCCCCACCCAACCCCTCAATGAGCCCACCACTGAGCTCTCTCCCCTCTCTCCCCTCTCAAACCCCTACACCTGTAGGCTCGAGAGGTTCAACCTCTTTGGTAATTCATTAGGATATGTGCCTCCCCCTCCCTCCCCGTCTCCCCTCTCAAGCCCCTACGCCTGTAGGCTGGAGTGGTTCAAACTATTTTGGTAATTCATTGGGCTATGTGCCTCCCCCTCCCTCCCCCCCTCGTCATCATCCACCTCCTCCATTTCCCCCACACCACCCCCACATTGCCCCCGCTCTCTCCCCATCGACCTCTTTGGCCTCCCTGACCTCTCTAAGCGATATATATCGGGACCACATACTGGACATGAACACTCTGAGCAACCTTCAAAGGGACCTAAGAGCCATCAAATGGGACCTAAGGGACCTAAATACAATCACGCTTGACATGCAAAATAGAGATGTCGGTCATTGGAGTCGGGTTGATAAGCTTATGGCCTTCCTCCAAGACCTCTGACAAGTAATGGAGGACCGCAATAAGGGCAAGTCACAGGTGTGATGAATCTACACCGGGCCTAGGCTCGGTCCAGGTTTCTAATTTTTATTTGTTTCCATGTTTACATCAAACTTTGGCCACAGTCAGTCAGGTAAGGCTCCTCAAAATTTTCTCTTATTTTATATATTTCTTGCTAATAGTATCTGTCATGTGTGGCATCGACATGGCACACCTTATTTTTTGAACAATCGGTAGCGGTGGTTTCCCGAAAGGGCACCACTACCGAGTATGTCTAGAAACATCAATTTTTTGGTACTAAGGGCAGTGGTGGTTTCCCAGAAGGGCACCGCTGCCACATAAGACTGGACATTTTAATCATCTATAACTTTTTTTAGGATCCAATACAACTACTAACTTACAAAAAAAAAAAAAATTATCATCACGCAAAGCACAAGGTAATACATAATTCCATGAAAATATCGCAATATACTTTAAAAATTCAACGTCATTTTTTAATAATTTTTTACTTTTAATAATAAAACAGTAAATACAAGTTACATTGAATGAAACATAAATAGTTTTATATTGACCATATTCAAAACATACGAGCTAACAAAATTGTGAAAAACAAAGAAAAACTAGAAAGAAATGAAAAAAATATAAAATTTCCCCAAAAAGCAATAATTAAAAAAAGAAAAATACATTTTTTTTTGTTAAAAAGAAGAGCAAAAAATCCCTTCAAACTTAAAAAAAGAAAAAAAAATTAGAAAAAAAACTGAAAAATAATCAAAATTCAATAAAATATTTTTAAAAAAAGTATCAAAAATAAAAAACAAATTAACAAAAACCCTAATATTGCCTAAGCTACAAATTTATTTAAATGTTTTTTTTATATATAATATGATAATAATGTAAGAATGTTATAATATAACATTGTTATATTATAACAATGTTGTAATATAACATTGTTATATTATAACAATCTTATAATATAAGATGTTATAATATAACAATCTTATAATATGACATTGTTATAATATAACTATGTTATAATATAATTGTAAGGATCCTCCTCGTTACGACGACCAACCTCTTATAACAAGTGCAATTTTTTTTTTTTGTGTGTGCGTGTGTACAAGGGTAACAAGACATTACACTCTGCACCGCAACATGATGAGGAATCATGATGCATACAAATGCGATATCAATCATAAGGATCTAAGATGCACATCAACATCTTCCAACAATGATCAACCATCAATTAATAACAAGACTGACTACCCATCCATCCTACCCTGCAATGGTTAGGACCTCCAAGACACATAAGCAATGCTCAAGCCCAGGTTCCCTCGATTTTGACCATTTAAGGTCTCAGGGCTGGTAAATGTTCTGAGGAACAAGGATGTGTCTACATCCTTCCCGACACAAGCAGACCAAGTGATGCAGGGGCATCCCTCACGTCAAGCGAGAGCATCCCTCACGTCAAGTGAGCCAGCGCGAAAGCGGTAGATAGCTAGAAGGCGTCCAGCACAAATTTTTGAAAAACACCTTGAAATTGTTGCGCGAACATTAATGAGGAAATTTCATGAAGCGCACTTGGTAGAATGTAATCATACCTTGAGCGCCCCACTCTCATCTGAAGTAGATGGAGGCATTTATAGTAGTAAATGTAAGTAGGTAGAATTGAATTCATAGATTAGACAGTTTTAGAAAGAAGGAGGAAAAATGGATATAGACACCCTCATTGTACATTGTAACTAGAGATGCATGATTATTGAAGAAGGAAGAGAATAGGAGAATAGCAGAGAGCTGTAGAAGAACACCCATGTATAGATCTTGAATCAATAGAAGAAGTTGATTCAAATCCATGGTTTTGTGTATTTTCTCTGTGTGTTGATGTTAGAAGATGTGCTCATGAGTGTTTGTTTTCCTATCATGCATTTGATTTTATTGTTGTGTATGTGATTTCATGTTTGAGTTTGAAATCTAAGGGGGAAGAAGAATTGAGTTTCAATTGTTTCTCTATCTGAGTGAGGATTCCTACAAGGAGTGCATTTGAAAACGTCCGCAAGGAGTGCGTTGACGGATGCTCAGGTAGTTTAACTCTTGTTCCCGTTCACCCAGAAGTGGAATTGGGTTACTGGAGCCGTGCCAGGAGGGTGCAGGCTAAGGGAGAGTCTTAGTTGTGAATCTGAGCGAAGTGTTGGAAGACTGCTGCTGTAGGTGTGCGCAGGGTTGAAGAAACTCAAACATTTAAGGTGTTTGAAAGTTTGCCGCAAGGAGTGCGGGCATGGGACCTTAAATTCTGAAATATTCAGAATTGATAAAGCTCAGGAGGTATAGTACCTTTGAGTGAACCTTGAAGAGAATCACAGGGAGTTGTGCGTGGAAGTGTTAGAATAGGCATCGCAACTGCACGCAGGAGAACGAGTTCCATGGAGGAACACATACTCATTATGTAGATTCCTAAAAGGGGGAAGATAGACGGTCAGGATCTTGAGGAAAGGATTGGTGAAATCCCGCCAGCCATTGGATCTACCAAATAAGTGAGGAGGTTATGGCCGTGTTCGGAGTTCAAGCTCTAGGAGGGCCGTGGGCCATTGGATCATTGTTGGGTTTCCCGTCAGTCGTTCGATCAGGCAGAAGTTGCACTGGGGTTAAGTCCTAGTGAGCAGAGGAAGGTCCCGGAGAGTCATCGGGATATTGAGGCATCGGGGTTTTAGAAGTCCAGAGACTCGAGATCTTTCAAGTCTTGAAACACTGACAAGGTCTTAGCCATGGATCTTAAGGCATACACGTGTCAGAAGATCCGAGAGGAGTCGGGGTTCGGCGTGTCGGGGTTCCTAAGTACAAATAAAATGTTGCATCAGGAATCGCAATCTCACGATACCTGAAAAGGCAACGAGGGGATAGTGACATGGAATAGTCAACCTTCACGTGCATCGAGAATCGGTGTTTCATGATTCTTGCAAATCATAGCAGCAGGAATCACGAAACTCCAAAACGTGATTTCTCGACAAGCTAATAGTGTGGGGCCACAGTGGAATTAGTGGAGGACAAGTGGCATAACGTATCGGGGTTCAGGAAAAGGTAAGTCCAGAAAAATTTGTTATTAGGATTCGCGATCCCACGAAGTTCAAGGTTCCGACAAGGAAGTCGTCTATAAGCGTTTGGGTCATCTGGATATCAGGGATCCTAGTGACAAGTTGTCTGTGCATTTTGGAATCGCAAACCACAAAACCTTGATGAGGAATATGACTGCGGTCATATAGGGAGCGGTCGCATGGACAAAAGGCTTAGGCCGGGAAGCTAAGGCAGTAGGGGTTGTATCGGGGATCGAGGATTGGTGAGGAGAGTTGATTTGGACATCGCAAATGATGAAAATCTCGATAGGAGAAACCTCGATAGCAAGGTAAAAGGTCAGCATTGACTCGCGTCGGATTTCGGAGAATCGTGAGGCACAAAACACATGACCATAGGACTCGTGAAATCGTGAAGTCCAATTTCCCGATCATTAAGGGAGATCTGTTGGAGTATTGTTGTGGATGTTGAGAATTCCCGATAGGGAATTAGAAGAGATTTTCATTTCTTTGGGACAAGGAAGGAGGAGGTCCTGTGAGCGGATGTGCCCAAGGGCGCGACTGCGTCAAGTGGTATTAGAGCAAGAAAATTTATTTTCTTTCTGTAGTAGAGAAGGAGGAAATTCACCATGCCACCAAGGAGATGGGATAGACAGTCACCCGATCCAGAGGAAAGTGAAAACCCGAGGAGAAGGGGTAGGCAAGTGCAGAATCTAGAAATGGAAAGAGAGATACGTGATCTACAAGGTAGACTCGAAGATATGGAGACAGTGCGAAGACGCAAAGCCAGTGCAGGGGATCTTAGCGATTCAGAGAGTGAAGTTGAAGCTGAACATGAGGAAGAATTTGCAGCCGAGGATGCAGCCAATGAACGTCTAATCAAAGCTATTGCACGGATGGGTGCAAAAACAAAGATGGACATTCCAGTTTATGAAGGGAATCTGGATGCGGAAGAGCTTCTATATTGGATTAGAGCTCTGGATACATACTTCGATTATGAATATGTCGAAGAGGATAAGAAAGTCAGGCATGCTATCACGAGATTGAAGGGACACGCAGCATTATGGTGGGACGAGTTACAAGCAGATAGACGCTGCAAGGGAAAGAAGAAAATTAAAAGTTGGGATCGAATGATTGCAAAGATGAAGGCAAAGTTCATCCCGAGAGATTATCAAATCACTCTATTTAGGAGGATGCAGAACCTGAGATAGAAGTTGATGACAGTAAAAGAATACACGGAAGAATTCTATCGACTGAATATCAGGACAGGTCATTGGGAGAGCAATGATGAGAAAGTTGCCAGGTATATAAATGGCCTAAGATACAATATCCAGGACAAGATGAGTATGGAAACGATCCGAACGGTGGAGGATGCCTATCAAATGGCTTTGAAAGCTTAAGAGAAGATGAGCCGTAAGCAAGGTCAGCAAGGCCAAGGCAGGAGTCAGCCCAAAGGCAAATCGGTTGCCCAAGATAAATACCAGAAGCCCAAGGATGACTGGAAAAAGCCTCAGACTATAACCGAGAGAGGTGGAAGTTCACAGTGAGGCCAGCATGTTGAACAGAGAGGGAAGCATACAGAGCAGAGAGGAGGATACGCTAATAATAACATGTTTCCTCATACCAAAGGTAGAGGAAGATGAAGAGGTGGAGTAGTCACATTCTTCACATGTGGAAAAAATGGGCACAAGTCATTCGACTATCCAGATAAAAAGAAGGATGGAGGAGAATCTCACATTGCCGAGGCATAGAGGTGAAATGTTGAAGCAGAAGATCCTGAAGGCGGAAGGTCATTGATGATGCATAAGGTTCTCTTAACACCCGAGAAGGAGGTGGAGGACTCATCTCAAAGAACCAGACTTTTCAGAACTGCTTGCAAAACCAAGGACAGGGTATGCAAGGTTATCGTGGACAGTGGTAGCACAGATAATCTCATTTCAACCGAGATGGTAGAGAAGTTGGAGCTGGAGACGACTGATCACCCGAGTCCATACAAAGTTTCATGGCTACAGAAGGGACATCAGGTAAATTTCACTAAACAGTGTTTAGTTGAATTCAAAATAGGAGGGTATAATGATAAAATACTCTGTGATGTTATTTCTATGGATGTCTATCACTTATTGTTGGGAAGACCATGGCAATATGATAGGAACATAATTCATGATGGGAAGATGAATACGTATACTCTAGAAAAGAATGGGAGGACACACATGTTTCTTCCAATAAAATATAAGGAGGTAAAACCAGAAGGGAGAAATACTGTACTCCTCATGAGTGGGAAGGAGCTTCTTACAGAGGTGAAGAAGAAAGAAGATCCACAATTATTTGTGGTCAGAAAACCGAGAATTATTCTAACTAGCACAAGAGTGGATGATTTTCCAGAAGAAATTCAGGAACTACTAGAAGATTTCGTTGACATCGTGGTGGATGAATTACCTTGTTCATTTCCACCAATGAGGAGTGTGAGTCATCATATAGACCTCATACCAGGAGCCATTTTGCCAAACAAAGCTTCGTACAGATTGATGCCGCAAGAGAATGAGGAGGTTAAAAGGCAGGTCCAGGATTTATTGCACAAAGGATTAGTTAGGGAAAGCTTGAGTCTGTGTGTTGTTCCGACAATACTCAGTCCGAAGAAAGACGGAGGTTGGAGGATGTGCACTGATTCAAGATCCATTGACAAGATAACTATCAGGTATAGATTCCCATTGCCAAGAATGGATGATTTGATGGATTGCTTAAGTGGAGAAAAAAAAAATTCAAAGATAGATTTGAAGAGTGGATATCACCAGATTCGCATGAGAGAAGGTGATGAATGGAAAACGGCCTTCAAAACCAATGAAGGTTTGTATGAATGGATTGTCATGCCGTTTGGCTTGACAAATGCACTGAGTACCCTTATGAGGTTAATGAATGAAGTCCTGAAGGATTTCATTGGGAAGTTTGTCATTATGTATCTGGATGACATATTACTTTTCAACAAAACAAAGGCAGAACATCTGAAGCATTTAGCTACAGTAATGAAGAAGCTACAGCAGGAGAAGCTGTTGATTAACATGAGGAAATCTTCATTTATGAAGAAAGAACTCATTTACTTGGGATTTATTGTATCTGTGAATGAGTTGAGGATGGATCCAGATAAGGTGGAGGTAATAAAAAATTGGCCATCACCGAGGAACATATTTGAGGTGAGAAGTTTTCACGGTTTGGCTAGTTTCTACCAAAAATTCATCAGGAATTTTAGTGGAATTAGCACAGCAATGATGGATACAGTGAAGAAAATACATAAATCTTTTCACTGGACAGAAGAGGCTGAGAAGAGTTTCAATTTGTTGAAACGGAAGATTACGGAACAACCAATTCTTGTGTTACCATATTTTCAAAAGACATTTCAGGTAAAATGTGATGCAAGCAGGTTTTCAATAGGAGCAGTTTTAAGTCAAGATGATAGACTGATTGCATATTTCAACGAGAAGTTGAATGAGGCAAAAGAAAAGTAATCCACGTATGATAAGGAATTCTATGCCATCATACAGGCATTGAAAAAATGGAGGCACTATTTGATTCCAAAGGAATTTGTTTTATATAGTGATAACCATGCATTACAATTTGTGACTCAACAGGAGAAGTTCAATTAGAGGCATGTTAAGTGGGTCAAATACATGCAGAATTTCACTTTTGTAACTAAGCATATTTCGGGTACTGCTAACAAAGTGGTTGATGCTTTGAGCAGGAAATGTTTGTTGATGCAGGAGTTCAAAGTCCGGACGTTAGGCTTTGATGATCTCAGAGACATGTATGCAGATGACCAGGATTTTAAGGAGGTGTATGAAGCAGCTGAGAATTTAGTTATCAGAGATAGAAGCCCTTGGATAGACTATATGATCCAAGATGGATTATTGTTCAGAGGCAATCATCTATGTATTCCGAATTTCTCCATGAGGGAGAATCTACTGAAGGAGAAACACAGCGGAGGATTGGACGGACACTTCGGTCATGATAAGACATTCGCGAAGCTGAGCGAGTCATACTTTTGGCCAGGGATGCGATCAAAGGTCAAGAGGTTTGTAGACAGATGCAGAATTTGTCAGCATTCAAAGGGAAGAAAGCAGAATGCAGGATTCTATCAACCATTGCCCATACCTGAGAGGCCGTGGGATGAAATCAGCATGGATTTCATATTGGGATTGCCAAGGACACAAAGAGGTTTTGATTTGATCTTTGTGATAGTGGATAGGTTTCCAAGATGGCACATTTTATCCCATGCCAGAAAACCAGTGATGTGACTCACATCAAAAATCTGTTTTTCAAAGAGGTTGTTCGACTTCATGGCTTACCCAGAAGTATAGTTTCGGATAAAGATACAAAGTTCGTGGGACATTTCTAGAGGACACTATGGAAGAATATGGGGACTAACTTGATGTTTAGTTCTTCCTATCATCCTCGGACGGATGGGAAAACAGAAGTGGTGAACATAAGTCTGGGAGACTTGTTGAGAAGCTTGGTGACAGAGCACCACAGCTAGAGGGATAGTATATTGCCGCAGGCGGAGTTCGCATATAATGACTCAGTGAACAGGAGCACAGGACAAATTCTATTTCAGATTGTGTATGGCATATAGCCGAGAGGAGTTTCTGAATTAAGGGATTCAGAACAGACTGCGACTAGGAGCGCAAGTGCCGAAGAGTTCGCAGAGGTGATGAAAGAACTTCACGGCCAAGTGAAGCAGTGAATGCTAAATTCAAGTCACGAATATAAGCGCAGAGCCGACCAATGGAAGAGACAACTTCAGTTCGAGGTTGGTGAATTATTTTTGGCACATTTGAGGAAAGAGAGGTTCCTGAGGGGAACATACAATAAATTGAAAATGAAGAAAATTGGGCCATGTAAGGTCTTGAAGAAATTGGGGGGAAATGCTTATGAGATCGAGTTACCAGATGGAATCAGAATATCTTTGATATTCAATGTTGAATATTTATATCCATATCAAGCTGAGGAAGCAGGAAAAGAAGGTGAAAAACCAAGGGTTTAGTGGTAGAAGTAGATTCCAACTGTAGAAAAGCCACAAATGGAGAACATATTGGACAAGAGAATCAGTAAGAAGACCAGGAGGAAAGAATACTATGAGTATCTGGTCAAATGGAAGGGCCATCCAGTGGAAGATGCCAGCTGGGAGAATGAAGCAAAGATACAAAAGCATGGATATACCATGCAAGAGCTTATGGACAGGAGCCCATGAAGTTTTTCAAGCGAGGGAGTATGATGCAGGAGCATCCCTCAGGTCAAGCGAGCCAGCGCGGAAGCGGAAGACAACTGGAAGGCGTCCAACACAAATTTTTGAAAAACACCTTGAAACTGTTGCACGAACATTAATGAGAAAATTTAATGAATCTCACTTGGTAGAATGTAATCATACCTTGAGCGCCCCGCTCTTGTCTGAAGTAGATGGAGGCATTTATAGTAGTAAATGTAAGTAGGTAGAATTGAATTCATAGATTAGACAGTTTTAGAAAGAAGGAGGAAAAACGAATATAGACACCCTCATTGTACATTGTAACTAGAGATGCATGATTATTGAAGCAGGAAGAGCATAGGAGAATAGCAGAGAGCTGTAGAAGAAAACCCATGTATAGATCTTGAATTAATAGAAGAAGTTGATTCAAATCCATGGTTTTATGTCTTTTCTTTGTGTGTTGATGTTAGAAGATGTTCTCATGAGTGTTTGTTTTCCTGTCATGCATTTTCTTTTATTGTTGTGTATGTGATTTCATGTTTGAGTTTGAAATCTGAGGGGGCAGAAGAATTGAGTTTCAATTGTTTCTCTATCTGAGTGAGGATTCCTGCAAGGAGTGCATTGACGGATGCTCAGGTAGTTTAACTCTTGTTCCCGTTCACCCAGAAGTGGAATTGGGTTACTGGAGTCGTGCCAGGAGGGTGCAGGCTAAGGGAGAGTCTCAGTTGAGAATCTGAGCGAAGTGTTGGAAGATTGTTGCTGCAGGTGTGCGCAGGGTCGAAGAAAGTCAAACATTTAAGGTGTTTGAAAGTTTTCCGCAAGGAGTGCGAGCAGGGGACCTTAAATTCTGAAATATTCAGAATCGATAAAGCTCAGGAGGTATAGTACCTTTGAGTCAACCTTGAAGAGAAGCACAGGGAGTTGAGCATGGAAGTGTTAGAACAGGCATCGCAAGTCTACACGCAAGAGAACACGTTCTGTGGAGGAACACATACTCATTTTGCAGATTCCTAAAAGGGGGAAGATAGATGGTCAGGATCTTGAGGAAAGGATTGGTGAAATCCCGTCAGCGGTTGGATCTGCCAAAGAAGCGAGGAGGTTACAACTGTGTTCAGAGTTCAAGCTCTAGGAGGGTCGTGGGCTGTTGGATCGTTGTTGGGTTTCCTGTCAGCCATTCGATCAGGCAGAAGTTGCACTGGGGTTAAGTCCTAGTGAGTAGAGGAAGGTCCTGGAGAGTCATCGGGATATTAAGGCATCGGGGTTTCAGAATTCTAGAGACTCGAGATCTTTCGAGTCTCGAAACACCGACGAGGTCTTAGCCGTGGATCTCAAGGAATACACGCGTCAGAAGATCCGAGAGGAGTCAGGGTTCGGTGTATCGGGGTTCCTGAGTATAAATAAAATGTTTCATCAGGAATCACGATCTCGCGATACCCAAAAAGGCGACAAGGGGATAGTGACGTGGAATAGTCAACCTTCACGTGCATCGGGAATTGGTGTTTTGTGATTCTTGGGAATCATAGCAACAGGAATCATGAAACTCCGAAACGCGATTTCCCTACAAGCTAACAGTGTGGGGCCACAGTGGAATTAGTGGAGGATAGGTGGCGTAACGTATCAGGGTTCGGGAAAAGGTAAGTCCAAAAAACTTTGGTATTAGGATTCGCGATCCTGCGAAGTCCGAGATTACAACAAGGAAGTCGTCTATCAGCATTTGGGTCATCGGGATATCGGGGATCCTGGTGACAAGTTGTTTGTGCATTTTGGAATCGCGAACCGCGAAACCCCGATGAGGAATATGACTGTGGTCATATAGGGAGTGGTCGCGTGGACAAAAGTCTTAGCCCGGGAGGCTAAGGCAGCAGGGGGTGTATCGAGGATCAGGGATTGGTGAGGAGAGTTGCTTTGGACATCGCAAATGCCGAAAATCCCGATAGGAGAAACCCTGATAGCAAGGTAAAAGGTCAGCGTTGACTCACGTCGGATTTTGTAGAATCGTGAGGCGCAAACCACATGACCACGGGACTCATGAAATCACGAAGTCCGATTTCACGATCGTTAAGGGAGATCTGTTGGAGTATTGTTGCGGGTGTTGAGAATTCCCGATAGGGAATTAGAAGAGCTTTTAAGTTCTTTGGGCCAAGGAAGGAAGAGTTCATGTGAGCGGACGTGCCCGAGGGTGCGACTGCATTACCAAGGCCACTAAGCTAAGGACAATCATCAAATAGAGTAAACAACTCATCCATCAATCAAGGCTAAATGGTCAAAACCTACGAACCCTTTAACAATGGTTATCGTTCCCTAAGGACACATCTAAATTACCATCAGTCATTAATGCACCCTCCAATTTAACGTTACCGCTAATCAATTTATCACGTCTAAGTAATCAATACTAGACCTATAAAGAAAAATAAAATTGATCCTCAATCATAGATCCAATGAGCAAGTCTGGAGATTGCAATTAGGTCCCTATTCACCAATCAACTTATTTTTTACACATTCCAATTGGACAATTCTACTAGCCATTAACATTAATTGAAACATTAACTAAATTAAGTAGCTTGCTATTATTAAATACTAACTAAATAAGTAAATTGATGTTAATGAAATGTTAACTAAAATAAGGTAGATTGCCTTTATGAAAATAAAGTAGATTGTTGTTTTTAAATACTAACAAAAATGAAGTCGTTTGTTGTATGAAATGTTAACTAAAATAAGTAAATTGTTTGATTAAAATAAAGCAGATTGTTGTTATTAAATACTTAACGAAAATGAAGTAGTTTGTTGTATGAAATGTTAACTAAAATAAGTAAATTGATTGATTAAAATAAAGCAGATTGTTGTTATTAAATACTTAATGAAAATAAAGTAGTTTGATATATTTAACCAAAATAAAGTAAATGTTATTGCTATTGTTGCTAATATTAAATAGCCTCAACCTGTCAACAATTTCTGAGTTAATATACATCTCCATCTCCTGGACATTTACATTTAATGAAGCATTAAATAAGATAAAGTAGAGGCTCCTATTTAGTAATTAATAAAGACATAACACAGTATTTAATAATGAGACAATTACTAACAAATATCATATTAGTTATTGTATCACTAAGAATACTAACTACGTCATAGTAGGAAAAGTCATGGAGACATTATTAGATCGATACATTCCAACAAGTGACTAACTTATCTCAAGGTACCAAGGTGACAGTTGTCTACGAACATTAAGGAATCGGCTGGAAGGGTATAATCCATAAAGCCAATGGTGATATTCGTTGTCTAAAATATTGGCAACAGATTTATAAATGAACATACCAATGAAGAGAAATGTAGGCAAAGAAAAATAAAAAGGATAAAACGTGGTTGTAGGGGAGGATGGGAAACATAGTCACTTGCCATGATCAGAAGATAAACACACAGATCGAATTCATTTTAATCGGTAAATGATCAGGGTAATATTCACAGAGAAACGAATTTACCAACGAATTTTCCAGCAACGAATTGCCAAAAACAGATTTACTGGAACAAATTTTCAAACGGAATTGCTAGAAACAAAAAATAGAAATAAAAAGGGGTGTCCAATCACTCCAACTTACAACTGGAAGCCAACAGACGATGTGACAATGCACCAAGTCATGAGACAGCCCAACAAGGCATCCAGGAGAGAGCCCACAAGGGTCATGAGACCGTGTAAACATGGTGCAATCCATTATAACGTGGTGTTTGAAAAAAAATGGTGTGAAATCTGTATCCTGCATACCATGTGTGAACAGGATTATCGTTGTGCAATAATGTGAATTTAGTGTCCTGTGTAAACCTAGTGTGAGAGGTATGATTGTTGTGCAATAAGGTGCATTTAGTGTCCTATGTAAACCTGGTGTGAAAGGTATGATTGTTGTGCAAATAATGTGCATATGGTACCCTGTGTAAACTAGGTGTGAAAGGTATGATCGTTGTGCAAATAATAGCAAGGTTCTCGTCAATGGAGGTCCATGCATTAGTGAAGTAAATAGGAAATGCATTTAAAGAAAAACAAAATTCGTGGTGCAAAGAAGGGTGAATCCGGAGCGAATTCATTCATATCTGAAAACCTACGTCCTTTCAAAACATAAACCTTCTATAACATTAAATTCATTATGGGTAGCAATTTGGGAACATAGTGATTGTGAGTGGGTTAAGTCATAGGGGTTAAGCCATCAATAGACGTGAAGAGCATAGGTTGAGCACAAGAGAGAAACGTAGAGAGTAAATGCCAAAGATTCACAGGAATGCAGATTAAAATTGCCAATAAAAAGGATGTTCGTGCAGAGAGAATAGCCAAGGATAACGTTGTGATGCATCAATTAAAAATTTACCATCAGTTATACTTCGTATTAGTCAGTAAAACGCAGAGCATAAATTCGCATAAATCAACACTGAAAGGATTCGCTGGGAATTCACAGGCCAGAGGTATAAAAAGAGTAGAGCAATTTTGCCTTTAAGTAAATAAATAAAAACAACCATTCAATCCATTTACAATCAATTTTATATCCTAGCATAAATCTTAATGCATTCTACTCTACAATGAAAAAAAACATACAGTTGCCTTATCACCTGCCTCGATGATGTCTGCGTGCTCCTTGTCGCTCCCGTTCGTCGACCACCGAGACTACACTAGTACCTCCTAGCCAACACTAGGGGTACTTTGCTTCCCCCTTATCCCCTCGAGCCGCAAAGGGGCCACACACTATCCATATGGTACGTCTAGTTCCCAGCTCACCTCGCAAGGCCGAACTACCACTCCTATCTGAGTTGGGAATCCCAACTCCCCATAAGTAAATCAGTCAAGTCACTAATCTAGCAGCATAATGTTATGCCAAGAGTCAATCCCCTTCTTCATTCTCCTCTCTCTCTTTTATATAATTTTAGAACTTCCATTCTTTCCCTAATCTCATTAAATTTTAAGTTATAATAAAAATCTTCCAAAAATTCTCCTTCGTACAAGTGTCATCCATCCCCCACGTTTCTCCATTAACTATTTTATTTAATTTATTAAATTGTCTTATTTCCCTCACCCACCTAGAGTTACTCCTATTTTTACTCCTAGGTGTCCCTAGATTCCCTTACAGGTTTTAAATACTTTCTCTAAAATGAAGTTGCTAATTTAGTTCAATTTATAAGGTTCTTAATTGCAGATTCTTTACTAAGTTGACCTTGCTTTTTACCATAAGTTCCCCTCTTTCCCTTTTTAAGTTACCTCCATTCCCTAGTTTCCTAAATGTTATAATTTCCCTCTTTCCCCTTTTTATTAGAGCTAAAAATGGCAGTTGCAATTTAACCCATTTTTCCCTTTTATTATTAATTTAATATCTTTCACACTTTCACAAGTTAAATAATTAAATTCTTCTTTACGCCCTTTTTTTTCCACATATTTTATTTTATTTTTAGAGAGATAATTTCTTATGGGTAGACAAAATTTTACCCCTAGCGAAGTTTTAGATTTAGGACTTAGATTCCGAACTAGGCGACATTTTAATTAGGGAAGTTTTTTTTTAATTTCTTAAAGAGATATTAGTCTTAGGGCCATCTAGGTTCGTTCATTTAACATCATCAACACGTCGTGCCCTTCAGGATGCACTACGTTCTCCAAGGGTGCCACTCGCATCTAGTGTTTCTTTTGCGCAACGTGCCCTTCAGGACGCACCACGTGCTCCAAGGGTGCCACTCGCCTCTTGTGTTTCTTTTGCACGATGTGCCCTTCAGTATGCACCATGTGCTCCAAGGGTGCCACTCATTTTTTGATTGATTGGTAGACATCAATAACCCCTGGAGTCAACACTCTGCCAGGTGAACTTTTGGGAGACTAAGGGCTTCTAAGGAATAAGGCCCCCGCCTTATTGTGCACCCCTTAGAATCATCGCGAGTGACTGTCACAGTCTTCCCTCGTGGCATCGTGGGTCCTCTTGAACTAGGTAATCATTAACCTATAGTTCGAGCCACGGTGGGAGTGCTAGTAGGTTGTGGCAGGGTTGTTCTCCACACCTCTCCCTCAACCTCTCTGGTAGTCATGTGTGTGGCCCCTTTAATCTATATGTGAGTCTGGTCAACAAGCTATCGTCAGCCTGCATCATCAACAATCATGTCAGACATGTCCACATCATATCATCTAATCAAATGTACTAAAATCACAGAAAAACAATCAAACCCCAATAGCACACTCCCTGACTCAATCTGGAGTCCAAGGGTTCTGTCGATGCCTCTGCATCCTCAAGGTCCAAAAACCTGGACACTTAGTAAAATCGAGTCAATATCACATGTCTATGTCAATGTAGTAAAACATCATGTCATCTATCATAATGCATCATAATCAAGGAAAAATGTTTTAATATCATAATAGTCTTAATCACTTGTGAGCAAGTGTCCTCAAAGAATAAGTTTTCTCAGTGCGCCAGAGCGAGATGTTACAATAACATTTATATAATATAACATTGTTATAATATCTATGGGACGTGGGTTAGGCCCGCAGGGGGGGCTGAGGCGATGTCAGACATCCCGTGGACACCGATGGGATCTGGGTCAGGCCCGCAGGGGGCTGGGGCGATGCCCGACATTGCCTTAGCCCCCCCGCGGGCCTGGCCCAGGTCCCATAGATATTATAACAATGTTATAATATAACATTATTATATTATAACAATGTTATAATATAACTTTGTTATATTATAACAATGTTATAATATAACTTTGTTATATTATAACAATGTTATAATATAACTTTGTTATATTATAACAATGTTATAATATAACTTTGTTATATTATAAAATTCTTATAATATAACTTTGTTATAATATAACAAAGTTATATTATAACATTGTTATAATATAACAATGTTATATTATAAAATATGCTTGTGTTTTTTTTTAGATATTTATGAATTTTTTTCTGTAAATTTTATTTTTTAAGGTTTTTGATATAAAGTTTAATTTTTTGTTGTAGTTTTAAGGTTTTTCAACTTATTTTTGGTTATTTTTATTGAAGTTTTCTAATTTGAGGTTTTTTTATATGTTTTTAATTTTGGGGTTTTTTCCACCTTTTTTAGGTTTTGGGGGGCTATAATTTTTTTTTTTTTTACCTTTTT